>WOGR01008963.1:0-11572 GCA_015342045.1 Leptinotarsa lineolata | reverse complement strand
AAAAAATACAGGTCCGTATTTAAAAATTCAAAAATGGGGGTGGCCCAAGTCAGAATGACACCCTGTATAAAAGATTCATGGATATATTCTGATAGCCCACATTAAGTGCCAATAGCAAAATGTGGACAGATTTTCAATATGAAATATATATATATATTATCCACTATGAAAAGCATAAATTAATTCCATTTGGTAGGTACGACCAACCGATATACCGGTTTCGGGGTACTTGCTCCATCATCACTACCGGGCATGGTCACTTCAGAACGAAATGAATCGTCTGAGTATCCCGACCAAACAATTATAATTCCAGCTAGTCATATACTTTTTCTGCAGTCTTCTTTTCACAGTGGGAAATAACTTGCGACGAATCTTCCAAATCGAAGTCGTCGCATAGGTGCCTGATGGTTTTACTTCAGCTCTCTGTGTGGCATTAGCTGGGTTGGTTGTTGTTTTTCCGTCGGGTATCTACCACATGTAAGATAGTATGCTAACAGAATATCTCCATTATCGAGGAGGACTTTCATTTTTGTAATCTACATCTATGTAATTCATCGAATATATCTGATTAGATTGATTAAATGTGTTTCCCTCGAAACAAAATACTATTTGGTCCTTGATCGACTTTGGCTCTAATATTATTACCACGACCACAACTTTCAAAATTCAGCAGATAGTATTTGCGGTGATATGAGGTCTGTTGAAAAATAAGGTGAATATTCATTTTTCTCAAAAAAATATTTATTCATTCAAAAGCCATGGATTATTTTTCCATCATATTTTAATAATGATATCAATAATATTTATTGATATAACAATAATAATATAATATATGTGTACTGTTATAACGAAACAAGTACTTGAGTACTTAACGTTAGTGCTTTATTCATGTAATACTTATATTGAAATGTATTTGTATTTTGTATTCTGTACAGCTATCTGTTAAGTGAATGAAGTTATATAATATAATAATTTTCTGATTATCCTAATGAAGCAATAATAGCAATATATTGATTGAACACTTGTATTGTGCAACTCTATTATTTACGCAGATTTCAAATTAGTCTCACCTCAAATAATAAAATTGTGATAACTTCATATGCATATGTCAGTGAAGAATGTAAATGTTGCAATAATTTATCTATTCAGTATTTTTAGAAGAGTGTGATAATTATGGAAAATATATTTTTTTGATAGAACACTAAATTTCATGAATTTTTTTATCTCCCTTATACTGGAAGGAAGAAGGTTGAATGCTTCAGGTAAAGTTCATATTGAAAATCTGTGAACTATATTTTTGTTGCACTTAGGAATTTCTGAGTGATGATTTGTAGCACTTCTAGTTCTATAGTCATGCGAAGGATGGTTTTGTTGTTGCTTGTATTTTTAGGCATGTATACATAGGCTATGAAAAGATATCTTATGTTACCAACATCTTCATCATAACCTAGTATTGCCTGATAACTTTTTGTTTTTCTATATATTATTTCGAAAATATAATTTTGATTGACATTCAGTTTTTGTAGTGCATTTTTGTACATTTCACCCCATATTAGAATACCAATACAAAAAAGTTATCAAGCCAGTGATTTGTAAATTAATAAAAAGAGATTTTCAGAAAGGAGCTCTCGTAATTGATGAAATTTATGTATGAGCTTTCTGACTTTATTTCTTAGATAGTCAATATAGCTACATCATTTTGAGTTTTTATCTATTATAACTCCTAAGTACTTGATTTCTTTCACCTGTGTAATTGTCTCGTTGATGTTATTGAATTTTATACTACTGAAGGTTGGTCCATCAACTTCTGTTATAGAGAATACAATGTAGTGTGTTTTTTGGACATTCAGGGTAATAGGTACTTATCCAACCAGCTTTTGGTAATTTTCATATCTCTTTGAAAAAGGTTTTTTCTCTCAGTCCACGTATTGCTATTGAACAGCATGATGGTATCATCCGGATATGATATTAGTTTAGCATTTGTTATTGAGGATAAGAATGCATTGATGTATGTAAAAAAAGGTTCAACTACAGTTCTCTGAGGTACTCCTATTTTTATCGTTCTTGGATCACTCATGGTGTTATTCAGTTACACGTCGGACGTTTTCTTCGTATTGCATCTCGTAAGCGGTGCATAACTTCAAGATAATACTTCTTATTGACCGTACAACCATGTGGCAAGAACTCCTGATGCACTACGCCACAGTAATCGAAGAAAACAGTGAGCATACCCTTGATATTTGATCCAACTTGGCGTGCTTCTTGGACTTTGGTTTTGATGTCATAACACCCGTGATTCGTCACTAGTTATGACCCTTTTATGCGGATCTGGATCTTCCTTGACGGTTTTTTTGGTCTGCCACACGTTTCATGACAAAATGTCTCCACAACAATTTTTTTAACTTTTTCAACATTTTCATCGGCATGTTCTGGGGCGTCCAGGTCAAGCGTCGTCATTCGCATCTTCTCGACCTTCTGTGAAAAGCTTGTACCAATTGTAAACATTTTTCAGACTCAGAGTACAATCACCGTATGACACTGTCAACATTGCCGAAATACTTCTGACAAAAAACTAGACATGCCAAACGGGTAAAACTGTAAACACATGTTCGAGACGATTGTGTCAACATAAAAAAATAAACAATCGAATGTACGTAGCCCGCGAAATTTGAATATTGACCTTATTTTTAAACTTTGTTCTAAGTTTTGAAAGTCGTGGTTCTGGAACAGTTGGTTCATTTTTCGGTTGGCGAACTTTATTTGCATTCTATTCATTGACACTAATCCTTAATTTTATTTCGCACTATGAGTGACTTCAAAATCCCTCTCTCAACTGATATATCCATAGTATTTGCCGAGCTTCGTATTTTTATGTTGACAAGAACTAGAAGATTGAGAAAAATATGAATATTTCTAGAAAACGCTACCATAATATCGACTGGAATCAAATTTAAAATATTGTCTATTTCATAACAGCTCCAAAGATTTGCTGGTGTGTGTTAAAAAAATATTTGTTCCAGTTTACACAACAGGAGCCGGCTCAATTTCCAAAACGTCAATACTCTGTTCAGGGGTAAGTTATTTCAGCAAGTTCCCTCCTTTCCGTAGACAAAAGTTGCTTTCTACTTTTGTGTTTGTTGCTTCCTTAAACAGTTTATGAATTTTGCTACACTAGTAGTGCACATTTTGGGCTCTCATAGATTTAGATATAGATCTCAGTCCGTTGCTTTTGTGGTGCGGGTTGTTCATTAAACATCTAAATCAGTAGTCAAAGTCAAAAGTTAGATTTTCAAAGAACCATCATTGGAAAACTTTTGATTCTTTATTAATTTACATGTACCGTTCGTTTCAGCGATGTATTAATTCATCATTGCAACGAAATCAACTCAAAAATTTTCTTTTTTGAAATATCGCTACCATAATAGTCTTTGAGTAATTTGCAAAAATGGACCCCAATTATCGGGAATCACTAATTGTTCATGTGATTATTACATTCATAGTTATAATGAAATAAATATTTCGAAATGAAATATCGAAAATTAATCTCTCCCAATGCAGATACCTACACTGTAGGTTCTGGTGAATGCCTGCCAGATAACAACTACTTCCCGGGTAATACCACGCTGGATATTGAATTAAATCCGACAGACATTTACGCAAGATACCTCACAGAGGTTAGTCTCGCTGATGTTTTTTGTTCATCCAGTAGCAGGACCATAGTAGAATACAACCAGTAGGCTCTCTTACCACGTGATCCGCCCGAGTTGCCGAATCTTCAACCGCTCTTAGGATGAGATTCTCATCCAACGCCTTCAGTGATGTAGTATTGAAGGATTCGAAGGTACCACGGGCATCGGAGTAGTTACAATAAACGGTAGGATAACAACACATCTGTGTGGACCGCATGTTCCAAGGGTTGGGTTCTTGAAGAGCCGGTGAAATTCCGTACGGAATAAGTAAATTACCACAGAATCTTCTATAATATCCTTCAATTTCGTTTTCATATGAGCGCACGCCTATGGTAAAAGAGCGAAATCGGCTCCGCACTTCTTTTTGAGGTCACTGAAAACTTTGTGAATTTATGAAAGAAAGTAGTGGGAGTTGACTGACTGGTTGATTTTTACTGTGGCGGGAGCATGTTACATTTGTTTATGAGTAGTCTTGGAATGTTTCGCACATATTACTAGAAATCAATGGACTCTAGCAAGATTTTAATTATCTGTAGAAAGAATTGACATGTTTTTGAGCTTAAATAATATACACGTAGCTTACAAGAATGTACATGATTTGCACAGCGATTTTTTTAAATTGTTACACACTGAATGTATTACATAGGTACCAGTCCTTCTATAATTTTAATTATCAAAATAATGAATTATGTGTTTTACAATGCTGATGCGATAGTTTTTTGGATTCCTTTGAATGTTTAGTAAAAAAGTGATTTATTTTTTAAGTGTCCTTTCAAAAAATGGTGAAAGAACCACCCACAAACCTTATGGAATGGCTTTCGGTGAATTCTGCTGATTTTTTGGTATGATGAGCCTTTCAATGTTCTGATCAAAAGTCTCCGTGGGCACAACGAAAAATGATATACAGTTTTTGGAAAAAAATTGCTCAAAGTCGACAAAATGGGGAACTTGGTAGTAAAACGGGAGAAATAGGCCGTGTTATTTTGCAACTTCATGCCTCTCGGAAATTGTAGCATGCGCTTCAGCAATTCTTTCATGGGTCTTGTGTCTTTATAGCACTGTTTGCCAATAATTGCAGATCATACAGGGTAACGTATAAAGCCATAATCCGAGGAATGAAAAAATAATTTTTATAACATTATGAAAACAGTATTAGATTGTGAGAAAATAAGTCAATGGATAGGAATATGGTTATAAAGAAGATGATTCAATTGATATACAGGGGGTGATACAGGGGACAATGATGGAAGTCAATTTTATTGCAGAAAATGTACGAAAAAAAGTGTCGCAAGATTTATTAAAGAATAACATTTTGTGTTATTTCTTTAAAACAAATAATAAACATTAAAATAATAATTTTTCAACAAAACACCATTGAAGGGTTTCTTACACGAACTGAAGCGCATTCAGTAAATGTTATGAGGTTCCACCTCATTTTCAATTCGATTTTCCGCATCGATAATGTAGTCCAACAAGTTTGTTGACGGATACTTGACATTTGGTTCATGTCTAGCGTATTCAATGAACCAAAGAACACTTGATACATGAGCAATGAGCACATGTGCCCTGTGTTCTGGCACCTGCCTTACAAGTACAATGATAACCTGTTATAGCATTATCATTTTCGTTTGTGTACTGTATCCACATTATATATTTTGTGTCATTGCCTTGACGGGAACGAATTCTCAAACCAAGTGATCCGGGATGGTGAATTGAGGTATCGAAATGAAGTTCTTTTGGTGCTTTTCTCTGATTTGAATTCTGTATATGAGATGGAGCAAGTCTCAATTGACATATACCGATAGTGAAATCTCGTAAATAGTCCAGAGTTAGCCTAGTAAAACAAGGAAAATGATGATGGTCCAATGGTATCCATCTTTCCCGTCACCTTCTGGGATTTTCTTTCTCTATTATGTCTGTACCCTATTTATCTGGCGAGATCTTTCCAGAATCAGTTACAAATTGCTCCACCAATAAGAAGAAGTCCCTCAAATGATAAAGGTGATGGGTTGATATTGTGGTCGAAAGAAACTCAAAGTTTGATTTCATGTGTCCATTGAGCGCTTCAATTATCCACCGGGTTTTGGTCACGAGGCGAGAGGCATTAGCCTCTTCAGTAGTAGGTTGTTGTCCATTCTGTTTACTGTAGGGCATTATATGAACAATACCTTATTCTTCCAGGAGAGGAATGGCGTCTCTACAACCACGATCGACAACAAAAATATCATCCTCAACAAATCAGATTCTTATCCCATTGATGTAGTCAAGAAACGGTGAAAATGAGCCTATCATGCCTACTTTCTATGTCTCATCATTTACGAAATACCAATGCAGAGACTTGCATACAAATAACCCTGTTCAATGATAAGTGACAATTGAATGAAATGTGTATGAATAAAATGAAAATAAACGTATATTTGCAAAGAAGCAATAAATAAAATCGCGAGACTTCAATAAAAACGTAGATTGTGTTTTCGAAGATTAATTCGTGAAAATTTTCATGTCTCTGAAAGTTGGAGCACTAGAGTGAAACCAGAGACATACATTCTTTAAAAACCTAACTTCATTTGTAATCTATCTGGACCATTCTGTAGGCTACACGAGAGTTTTGCTGCAAAAATGAGAGTTTTTTATTCTACTTCAACTAAATATGTTTGCATCATAACTTCTCTTTGAATATTCCCATTCTTTTTACTAAAACTTGAAACATCATCAGATCACCTAATTTAGGACAATGAAAACAAAACATTCATTTTTAATACAAGACAAACCGTAAAAAATACTATGAATGAATATGATGAACAATCAAATGAACAAAATGGTTACTTTGGTTTTCAGTCTTCTTCATTTTATTGTCGAGGTGTTCAGTTGGGTTATTGTTCATTTTGAGATTTGGACTAGGGGTAATTGAAAATTTTATCAGAACGGTTTCATATTTTTTCGTTGATAAGATGGATGTCTGTAAGATCATGATATCGTTGTAGAATTTTTAAAAATGTATGTTTTTGAAATACCCTCTTACTGATAAAATATTCATTTTTAGAAGTGATAGAAATATAAAAAATCTTGGATGCGAATGCTTTGAAAAATTGTGAAGTTATTTGTTACAATTATCTCCAGATTCTCCAGCAAATTCTAGCGTTCCTAAACAAAATTTTTGGTTGCATTTTTGTTTGAGTCAATTACCTATTTATTCAAAATTCAGGTTTGTGTTATTTTCTGAACGTAAACAAGTACCAAATCTTCAAAAAGCGACTTGGTAAATTCACCCTATATTTCAACTTGGAGACGAAATTCTCGTTGAGAGTGTGGATAAATATTCAAAATTAGATCATCTTTGAGAGTTTCATCATCAAACGAGCAAAATTTCGGGATTATTCGTTGTATGAAGGATACTATACAAATAAATACTTCGCTTTGGATCGTCCAATTAAGAAATGGAGAGTTGATATGATCTCATTTCATGTAATTCCTTTAGACTTGCCAGAGGCCTAGTGAAATTTTTTCACAGAATGTTGTCATTTAATTACCAGAGAACAACTCTTCATCCCGGGGTCTCTTTGAAACAGTATATCAGTTTTTTTGTAATCTTCATAGGAGGCTCGTAAGGACTGGATAAAATAATATAATTGAAATGACTTCGGTATTCAGAATGATGATATTTCGATATTCATAAAATCAATTGGCTAAATATAAGGTTGTTTCAGAAGTTTCGTGCGTTTTCATAAGTCTAGTTTAAACGGTAACATCTCATTGAATTTAATCGAAATAAGCGATATTTGAATCAGTGCGTTTTTGCAAACGTAAATCAAGTAGAATAATTCCGTCAGGATAAAAATTGGGTGCTCGGGATTCGGTGAAGTCGACGAAGGCCGTTTTTGACTGGTCCTGATTGGCGATGGTTTTATCGGTGAGGAAGTTATCGAAGTGTGTGAAAGATGGTAGTCAGTTGGCGAGAGGTCTGGGGAGTATGGTGGGTGAGGCAGAACTTTGTCGCTAAATTCGTTTAATTTTCGGACAGTGGTTTGTGAAACATTCAGACAGACGTTGTCATGGAGCAATATCGGACATCTTCTGGTATCCAGTGCCGGCTGCTGCTGAGGCAATTTTTGGTACATTTCGTCAATTTCCATAGAAGAGGCCTTTGCTGTGATGGTTTGGCTTAATTGATTGATTATAGTGTCTTACGCCAGGCGCTGATCAGCATAGAACAGAGGTGGCCAACCAGTCGATCGCGATCGACCAGTCGATCGCGACTATTAGTCCAGTCGATCGAGGCAAGACAAAAAATATAAATACAGAGAACAGACTGCGCAACGTAATCACCAGCCGCTGCACGAAATAATTTTTTGAAGGGAGGGATGGTGATGATTATCAGCAATTGCATGATTTAGACGGGTAATGTGATTTAGCATTTATAGCAAATTTAATTGGAAAACTGAGCACATTGAATCTGGAACTACAAGGCAAGAATGAAACATTAACAGAAATGATGAGTTCTATTGCAAAATTTCAAAGTTGAACAGCATCTATGATAGTTGACATCGATAAGAAAACATTTCAACAATTTGTGAACATCAAGGAGCATGTGGAAAAACATACTACCTACAATTTTATTCCTGACAAGAACACAGCAGAAATTAAGACAGTGGTAACAGACTTCAAAATTTGCTTAAGTGATTTCAAAAAACTTAGAGGTTGGTGGAATTCATCAGTAATCTGTTCAATTATTCCATTGATCAAGAAATATCTATGAAACCATATCCTTAAACATTTGGAAGGGTTTAACATCTACATCTTGAGCGATCATCAATATGGCTTTCAGAAACAAAGGTCACCCATATTTGGAATAACGCAATCGAGAAACATGAAGAGTCAAGAGCTGTTGCGCTTGATATTTCTAAGGCTTTTGATCGTGTGTGGCATGAGGGTTTGCTGGCCAAACTTCGATGTTACGGCTTATCGGATAATTTTTGTGTATGGCTCTCCAACTTCCTGAAATAACGTTCCCTGCAAGTGGCCGTTGATGGGTATCTCTCAATCATTAACGCTGGTGTTTCCCAGGTGATCATATTGTCTCCAACCTCCTTTTCATTGTATATCAACGACTTATTGGAAAAAACCAAGAATCCAACATTTTGCTTTGCTGACGACAGCACACTCGTGTCGTCATTCCATTAAGATTTCAGGACATCGACTGCAGATGCACACCTTCATGGGCAGTAGGAAGTTGCATATCTTAATGAGGATCAAGTGGTGATTTCAAAATGGGATGAAAGTAACTGGGTTCAATTCAATACCATTAAAACCCAGGCATCGGTTTTCTCCAAAAAGATGAATGTCTTTGAACCGCATATAATAATGTCAGGACAGATAATTCCGATTTCTGCTTCGATAAGTTTGTTGTGAATTGAAATGGATACCAATATGTCTTGACTGGAATTGCAAAGGTTGCTTCTCAAAAGCGCTTGGAAAACTGTTCCGAACCAGAAAACTGTTAACACCTCAGCAACTTTTGATGCTTTATAAAGCTCAGATCAGACCTTCTTTGCAGTATTATTCTCATGTATGGTGCTCCACCCCTAAGCATATACTGAGGCTGCTGAATTCCACCCAGAAGAGAGCTATCCGCCCAATTGGAGACACGACCATCACTTGCAACCTTGTTAGTCTGAAGCATCGAAAAAACCTTGGAGATTTGTCTCTCTTCTATAGATACTTTCACGAGAGATGTTCAAGTGACTTGATTCCACCAAGAGCGGTACACATCAGAAGTACGCGGCTGCTGTGACTGCCCATCGATTTGAGGTTCCACTCAGTACACGTCGAACTTCACTGTTTGAGAACTCTTTCATTTGGAGAACTGCGTTTTTGTGGTCTGAACTTCCTGAGAACGTTTTTGCAAATGAACGTGAATCGCTACTTTCGCACAGGCACCGATCTTAGATCACCTCAAGGGGTTTCCTGTAGTGCTTGTATATTTGTGTTTTGGTTCAACATATTTATGTGAGTCAGCACTTTCCTACTTTCTCTGGAAACAAATAAAAAATAAATACCGTTCTCGCTTGACGGACTCTCATACATTGTATTCTTTAAGGTTGACAATTTATAACTTCATACCAGATTTTACTAATCTAGCAAAAGATGCTCAGACGCAATGCCCACACTAATATAAATCCTCACTACTGAGTACAATTTGAAGTTTTATAACCTGTTTCCTATTTGACAGGTAGTTTTCGAATAGTTTTAAGTTATTATTTCTGATTCCAATATCTTCTAGAGATTGCAATAAAAGATTATGACTCACGGTGTCAAAAGTCTAAGATAAATCCAAGAAAATACACAAACATGGCTTGCTCTTATTGAGGGCATAATATATTTCATTAGTTAGGGCTAGAATGGCATCTTGAATAGATACTTCTCTTCAAAGCCAAACTGTTTTTCTGGCAGTAAATTATTTGCATTAATGGATGGAAGTAATCTATTTTTCAACAGTTTTTCGAATATTATTGACTTATGTGATATGAGTAAAATTGGTCTATAATTGTTAACATCCGATTTATTACCTTTTTTTTGCAGAGGTAAACCAAAATTTTTTTTAAGATCGTAGGCTAAGTACCTGTCTCGATGAATTTATCAATTATCTAAGTGATGGGTGTAAAAATGTGATAGGAGATCGATTTCAAAGTTTCTGAAACTATTTCATCTGTACCTACGGCTTTCTTAATTTTCAAGTTTTTAATTATGTCAGCTATTTCATCTTAATGAGAGGGTGACAAAATGAACGTATTCTCTGTTGTATGTCGTTGATACTGGAAATTAGAATGCCCGTCAATTTTCTTTGCTAGCGAACTAACTACTTCAGAAAAATTTTTATGTATTAAATTTAACATTTCTTTTTGATCAGTTACTAATTCGTCTATGTCGTTTGTTATTGGATTTATTGTTTGTGTTTTTATCATGTTTCCTGTTATATCTTGAATCATTTCCCACAATTCCTTTGAACAATTTGTACTTGAATCAATTATTTTGTTATAATATTGAAATTTTCATTTTTGAAGAAGTGAAGTCAGTTGAAGAAACATTATGTTCAAAAATACGTTAAAAAACCCAAACAACATACAAAACAGAACCAAATATAAAAAAAAATAAAAATAAACTGACCTCACTTCTTTATATTGTGAGGCAATCACTTTTCAAAATTTTTGACCTTTCCAATACGTTTCGAACCATCAAATACAGTATGGAAGCTGACGCCCAGTTCTTCCACCATCCTACGCACCGTTCGATTACTGTATGTTGTCCTATAAAACTTTGGTTTTTGGTGGGGAGAGCGTGCGTGAGCGCTCCGCTCCCGCCAATTACCACTTCCCTTCGCTTCCACTGCATCGGCCTCCCGGCCTCCCAGACCCGGGTCCCAGGAATTTCGGGACCCAGTTCCTGCCTGAGTGCAGCGTGAGGTTCTCTCTCTTTCCTTCGTCCCTCGATGGTCCCCAATTGTATTGGGAAGGACTGGCCCCGCCATGAAGCCACCCCTAAAACTCGGCCGCTTTCAGGGTGGCCCCCTGGCTTACCTCCACCCCCCAGCACTTCCGCTAGGGCGCCAGTTCCATGCTGCTTCGGGACGCCATGCACGCCTGTGCGCTTCACGTCCACCTCGTCCTAGGGGCACCTGGTGGATACCACCTGCCGGTTGTGTGTTCCGGCGAAAGTTTTCTAAGTCCGACTTCTTCCTCCTCGGTTCTGTGACTGCTCTTGGAGTAAGTAGCTCAGCTCGCATTCCTAGGAGCTGGCCAAGTGTCATCTTGGGCTCACTCTGAGCCCTGGAGGTCGCTTCCCCCTGAAGGCGACATCCACGTGCCTGGAGCAACGTCTCCTGATGC
>WOGR01008962.1:0-11572 GCA_015342045.1 Leptinotarsa lineolata | reverse complement strand
GCGAGCAATGGACTAAAGAGGCCTTACCTTTTAACGTGCGATTACCCAGTACGGTGGCCCGGCGGAGAATCGAACCCCGGTCTTCCGCTTGAAAAGCGGATGTGCTAACCTCTACACTACCGTGACCACAATGTTAGCCATATATCGGTATTAAACATATTAGAAGAAAATAAAATGCATTCCTATAAAATGATACTTATTCAGGAGCTCACGGAAGACGATTTTGATAGAAGAACTTATTTTTGTTACCAAATGATAGACATGTTGGATTACAATATCATCCAATAAGAAGACGTTATGTTTTCTGATGAGTGTACTTTTCTCTTAACGGTCATGCTAATCGGCAAAATTGCTGCTACTGGCTAACGGAAAATCCTCACTGGATGAGAGAAGAACACACGCAATACCCTCAAAAGGTGAATGTTTGGGCAAGGATTGTAGGAAACCATATCATTGGTCTCTTTTTCATTGAGGGCAATTTGAATGGCGATAATTATTTGGCACTACTTCAAAATGACGTCATTCCAAGTTTAGCAAATTTATTCCCTCAAGTTCCAGTGAATACGATATGGTTTCAGCAGGATGGAGCACCACCACATTACTTAATCAATATCCGGCAATACCTTGATACATTTCTCAATCGGTGGATAGGGAGGCAAGGATCGATTGAATGGCCAGCGCGATCACCTGATCTTATATCATTAGATTTTTTATGAGGATATGTAAAGAGCAATGTGTACAAAACTTAACCTTTATATTTGAATGACTTAAAAAAACAAATAACGCTTGCGATATGTTAAATAATGTTAGAAGACAGTTTTATTTGAGATTAGGATGTTGCCCAAGACTTTCACGGTGAACATTTTGAACATCTACTTCGTTAACATTCATAGTTCGTAGTTTCGTATTCTACATTTCATTATGTTTTGCATTACATTTCAGTTTTTGAGTGTATTTCATCGAAATAAACTTGAAAGCGATAACATTTTTGAATAGAGAATGAAGATACCTTTCAAACGATATATCACAAACCTATACTTCCTATTTAAAAAACTGGGGGTTCTACCTGCCATTCGAAGGGGGTGCAATGTAGGGGTGGCATTTTTACGTTGAAGAATGTCAAGTTGTGATTCAAATTTGAAGATTTTCGGTATTTTTTAAATATGTACAGTAACCGAAATAATGAATTAATTCCATTTGACTTTTACACACTGTATAATCCGTTCTCTTTCACACACTGATCATTTGTATGTATGTAAATCTGTGTCAAAAAAAAGGAAAAAACTACACTACTTCAAAGAACTTCACAAACAAACTATAACAAATATATTTCTTCATTTCAAAGATAAAAACAAAAGAAAAGCTTGGTATGTTTTTTCTGGCTAGACGAATTGATATTCTACCTCACAGGAAATCGCTGTGAGTTTGTCGTTATTTTATTTTTCTTGCAGACCTCATAATAGATAAAAATATAAGTTTGAACTGCAAGCAGGATGCGCTCCGATTTATTGTCTTTCAGGATGATTGATGATGCCTAAAATGATTCAGGCGATGAATGCGAGACTGGTATATTCGAGAAAAGATGAGATATGATGTTAACAATGTTCACAAATGCTGAAGGAATGGAATGGAATTGACCGGATTATTTTTTTTTCATCATATAATGTTCAAATTGTATACAGGGTGTAACAAAACGTAGGTCAAACTGATACAATAAACTCGTCCTAATAGGAAAAAACTGCAGTAACATTCATTACAAATAAAAGTGGAAAAAACATTTCACTTTTCATTTTTCATAATTCTGGGTAAGTTTGGTCAGGCTAATACAGGATTTTAGATAATTATCTGTGATTCTGGTAATCACAGGTGAATGCCAAGGGAATAGTGCAACAGCTGCAAAGCTTTATGCGCAAAAATAGTCCAATCGAAATACCTGAAACAAACGATTACTTCTTTCCTTTGATGGTCGTTTACAGAATGCCGACACTCTTTAAGAGCGCACAATATCGGTTACCGGGACTATACCTACTCCTATTAGTGTGTGAGGTGTAGTTTTGGCTACGTAGGGAAGTATCAGCACTGACACATTAATTTTCATAAAATTTATATGTACATTTTCCAATAAATCCAGAGTTGCTCGAGAAAATGATGTGTAGGTATATGAAGTAGGTGAGAGAGTTAGTTCCGAACAAAATCATTTTGCTTGATTTTCTATACAACTTAACAGATGCAAGTTGATTAATATTTAGCATTACTGAATTTCTGTATATTTTCAGATGGTACCTTGAACAACATAAGCCGTTCACAAATTTCCAGTCGAATAATTTTTTAGGTTCCGACTAATTTAGGACAACATGTTTGGCGATATCTTTTGCGATTTGGCATATTCACAATTTCACAAATTGGTAGCGCGAAATAGGTGAAAAGTTGAATGGACCTCAATTGAAGCTGAATTGTATGCCGAGAAAGAGGTCAAGGATGTTTAGTTGCGTCATAGAGAGGTAATTATGTTAGACTTCGCGCTCGACTTCGCTCAGAATGCTCGTGTCAACCGGGTACATATTGAAAATTTTGCTGTTCAATGTCGCCAACAATCATCAATGAGAAATTGGAGCCATAGACAATGGAATTTCAGGGAAGGTAGTCCACACTTAAGCTAAATCAGTCGCGATACCATTCCAATCATTTTATACTTATTAATTCTTTAATTCAAGGAGAGAACGAGTTGTTACTTTCAGATCGTAAGGAGAAGGGGGTAGCCGTTCAAATATATTCAATTAAGAACATTGGTTCGACAAAAATTGCGAGTAAGCTGTCGCCTACCGGCAGTGGCACAAAAATCCCAGTGCCGAAAACCGCAACAGATGTGAACTTAAAGCAAAGAAATTCACAATCAGAGAATTAGATCCTTCTGGTCGGTAACTGAAACTGTTAATAAAAACTACGAAATCCACAATTCCACCACTAACACAAGCGGATGGTTCAATTGCAAAACCAGCTACAGAAAAAGCAAATCTACTAGCTGAACAATTTGCGTCTCACTCCACAGTCGCTTTTTTGGAAAAGGTACCACCCACTATTCCCACACTAGAATTACAATGCCGGAAATTACTTTTTGACAACGTCTAGTCAGGCAAATTTTGAAACAGCTCAATATCAACAAGGCGTTTAGACCTCATGAAGTGCTCGTCAAAGAACTTAAAAAATGTGCACCAGTATTTTGAAGACTTTTCAACCTGTCTTACAAGAAAGGGTTTCCCCTTCTTGTTGGAAGATTGCTCGCGTTCAACCTATTCCCAAAAAGGGCAAGAAAAATCTGCCATATAACTATAGACCAGTCGCTTTGCTATCAGTGATATCAAAAATCATGGAGAAAGCCATAAACCACCATATCCTGAAGCATTTGGAAGGCTTCAACATCTTGAGCGATCATCAATATGTCTTTCAGAAACAAAGATCGTATCTCACCCATATTCGGAATAAAGCAATCGAAAAACATGGAGAATCAAGAGCTGTTGCGCTGGATATCTCTAAGGTCTTTGATTGTGTATGGCATGAGAGTTTGCTGGCCAAACTTCGATGCTATGGCTTGTTGGAACATTTTTATGTATAGCTCTTCAGCTTCCTGAAAGAACGTTCTCTGCAAGTGGCGTCGATGGATATCTCCCGAAAACTTTTACCATCAACACTGGTGTTTCCCAAGGATCCATATTGTCTCCAACCTTTTTTATTGTATATCAACGACTTACTGGAAAAAACCAAGGATCCAATATATTGCTTTGCTGACAACAGCACACTCATCATGTCATTCCATTTGGATTCCGGGACATCGGCTGCGGATGCACATCTCCGGAAGCAGGAAGTTGCACATCTCAATGAGGATCTAGAAGTGATTTCGAATTGTGGTGAAAGTAACCACGTTCAATTCAATGCCACAAAAACCGAAGCATCGGTTTTCTCCAAAAAGATAAATGTCTCTGAACCGGATATGATAATGTCAGGACAAACAATTCCGCTTTCCGCTTCAATAAGTTTGTTGGGGGTTAAAATTGACACCAATATGTCTTGGCACAATCATGTCGCTGGAATTGCAAGGCTACTTATCAAAACACTGTTCCGAATCAGAAAACTGTACACACCTCAGCCACTTTTGATGCTTTATAAAGCCCAGATCAAACCTTCTTTGAAGTATTGTTCTCATGTATGGAGCTCCGCCCCTAAACATACGCGAACATCACTTGCAACCTTGATAGTCTGAAACATTGAAGAAAGGTTGGAGATTTGTCTCTCTTTAAATTGAAAGGGTTATATTTATAGGAGTGATTAATTTTTGGGAAAATTTTTTGGCTTTCTACTACTCTTCTATTGATACTTTCACGGGAAGTGTTCGAAGTTACTTAGCACTTTTGATTCCGCCAAGAGGGGAACATATCAGAAATACACAAAGGACTATAGCTGCTCATCGTTTTGAGGTTGAACTCAGTACACCTCGAACTTCACTGTTGAAGAACTCTTCCATTCAGAGAACTGCGTTTATGTGGAATAAATTTCTTGAGAACGTTTTTTCAAATGGATTTAATCTATAGCGATTCAAATGTGAATCATCACTTTCGCACAGTACTTGTATTTTGTCCATAAGAAAAAGAAAACGTTTGACACAATCGAAAATCGAAATCGAAGATCAATTTTTTCAATTCCAATATTTAATACTACTCAACGTATATGTTCAGACATGCCGTTTTCGTGGATGAAAACCTGGTTGCTAATCACTCAGCACAAATTAATCCAAATTTACTGAGTAATATCAAAGAAAGTTGAATGCGTTTCAGTGAGATCATCACATAAGCGGAAATCTTATTGCGATATTAATTCAAGTAATTCATATATGCTATATAGGTCATGGATTTGAGGAGACAACTTGATGTTATGCCTTTAGGCTTGCTCGAGCACATTTACGAGCATATCTTTTTCAAACTGATCCGGCATACTCGAGGATTGGTCTTATATATATTTTATAAATTTTGATTGGTAGTTTTAGTGGCATATTTTTAAAAGAAACAGTTGCCATGTGATATATACCTACACGTATTAAGTGCATTAGTACGTATTTCTGAAATTTCAGTTTTTTTTTAATTATCTATGAGTGACGAATAGAAGTCGATAAATGTAACGAACAAGCGATATTGTATTTCACAATAATTCATTCACGAAAACAAAAATGAAATAATTATAAAAATCCATAAAATGAAAGAAAATGACAGAGTTCCAAACGAATGAAAAGTGTACATTATAGTTGTTCTACTTTCTTCAATAGGGTGTATTGCCTCCCCTACCCCTTCTGCAAGCTTCCACTCTATCCATGCTGTCGACAAGGTTGTTAATAACATGCTGAGGAACGTTGTTCCACTCGTCCAAAATAGCATTTCGAAGCTGTTCTAGGCTGTCAGGTGGATTATTTCTGATATGTAACTCCAAACATGCTCTATTGGATTTTCATGTCTGGTGAGTTCGGTGGCCAATCCATCCTTGCAATTCCTTCTTCCTACAGAGCGTTTTGCACAGCCAGTGTTCGATTTGGTGGGGCATTATCATTCATAAATACAAAATCATTACCTATGGCGCCTCGGAGCAGTCGAACCACATCCAAAATGACATTTCGAAGGTAAAATTGCCCCGTCATTGTCCTAGGTACAATTATCAGTGTGTTCGTGTTCCATAGATAATACCACCCCACACCATAATGCTTCCACATTGATTTGGATTGATATTCAATGCCAAATTCAGTCGATGCAGACGTCCTGTTGATTTCCAAACGCGAATGCGGTAGTCATCATTCATAAGCCCACACCGGCTCTCATAGGAAAACATGGTCAAAAGGTCAGAACTGAGTGGGTCTATTCGACCCTCCACCGCAACCCACAAGGGTGGAAAACATGCTATTTGGCCACTAATATTGGTCCCATTGTGAATGGCTTTTGGGCCCAGTTCAAACGTCTTCATTTGTGTGCGACACCCCTACGAAGACGCCTACGAATCGTGAGGCTTGACAAATTGATGCCGTAGGTTCTTTGGTAATGTCTTCCGTAGCCTTGTACTGTTTCAAAGGGGTTCCTGTGTGCATACTGCAACAGGTATCGATTGTGACGTTGTGTTGTCCGTCTTCTCCATCCGCTTCGGTGCATTTCGTGAACATGACCACGTTCTGTGAACCTCGAGATTACCCTAGAAACCGTGCTCTGGATAAAACCTAGTTCTCTCTTTATATGGCATTGGGTCCACCCTTGCTCGTGCAAAGTTACAATTCTCAGACGATCTTCTTCAGATATACGTGCCCCAGGAATTACACATAAATAACTGCCACTATATCATCAGACACGAGTTGAAAACTCACTGATTTGAAATTCTTCATTCGGAAATTTTGACACAACCGTGGACATGGTTTTTCGTGGTTAACCTTTGTGCTGATTTTTTGTGATAAAGAGATTTAATATACTTCTTTCCTTAAAATCTGGTTCTAATGCACTACTTATGCCGGTTAGTGTATTATTGATTTCATAATATTTCCACTGTGTATTGCTGTTTTTTTATCATCAGCACCAATATAGAAAAATTCGCACTCTAGCTCATTGAGATGCAGGAGTCAATTTTGGCACCAATTTTCCGCGGATACTGTAATTCTATCAATTCTATCAACATATAAATATTTTTCAACGGCAAATAAAAAAACAAGTACTCAGTTGATAGAAAACTCTAAAAATAAAAAAGAAATTTCAGAATATAGTTTGAAAAAGAAACCAAAGAAAGTTTAAGACAAAACAGTAAACCAACTCAACTGAAAACATCTTTGAAAAAAACGGTCTGGTCTGAATTTGAGGAAATGTAAAGTAGTGGGTAGAAACACGAAGAAAATTTTTTGAGAAAACTTTTTGTTCTTATACTTCTCTATCTAACTTCCAAAGAAAGAAAAAAAATGATTACAATGAAAATTCTTCATAAAGATTTGTAGATCATGCATAAAAGTCTTTCTTGACACCTGTTTTCATATGAACACTCAATGTATTTTCTTACGGTATATTTCATTCTTCTATTTTTATTTTCCCCATGACAAGATGAAAACGTGTTACAAAAATAACTTTTATTAATCAAAATATTTTGACTTTGATCAATATTTTCGAAGGAAGTTCTATAGTATACAACAGGAGTAGTGGGAATATACTCTACACGTATTATTGGGAATCTCCGTGTACAACTTCTACTGAATCCTACAGTTTGGGAAGTTCCAAGCTGTCTAGAACAATGGAAGTTAATTATAGATTAACGGGAAGAAAGCAATATGTTCCTAATTATGCTGTTCCAATTTGTATTTGCGGAATTGTCGAACATGATGACAATTAACAAAGTAGGTCACCTTTCAATAGCTGCAAACAAATTAATCTCACTTGGTTCTGACTAAAAAATTATTTTAGAGTCTGAAAAAATCTAGCCAAATCGGTATCAGATATGTTATAACAAAACACCACCTCCTAGGAATAGATTAGTGTATCTGCATTGCCAAAGATGAAAGATATATTTAACTTGTAAATAAATGGACTGACAGACCGTATTTTGTAATGTGAATTACTTAACAATTCGAAGTTGACCATTTGAAGCGATATATTTCATCATTTTTTCAATAGGTTCAATTCAAATATTTCGTGCTCTTATTTTTTTCTCCAGTACAGTATAATAACTGATTAGGATGCGTCTACTACGTGAAGGTATTTACGTACACAGGGTATGTCTAATATTATGTAAAGACATGGATTAAAAAAAAAGATTTTTAGACTTCTCAATGAAACCTTACATGAGGTTATTTACTTTATTGTCAGCATAGAAAGGATTATACGTTTTGGTAAAAACGGATTTCATAAAGGAGTTTCCAGTTAGGAATATTTATTTATGTGTAGTCCCGGTAACTTTGCATTTTTGAACATTGTTCACCCCCTGAAATTGAACAGAGTAGGTACTTGATGTATCTCACACAGGGCCGTCGACATGGGAGGGGTGGAGGGGAGCGTCCCCCCTGCTTTTTCGACATGGGAAAAGTTGGGAAATTTTGGGCCGTGAAAATAGAAAAAAGTAATAGTAAAAAATGAATAACAATTTAAATAATTAGACAAAATAAAGAGAGAGGTAATAAGAAAAGGGAAAGAACCAGGAAAAGGTTGGGATTTCCCAACATTCATAACTTGGAGATCCCAGCATACTTTAAAATTCTCAGTTGTTTGAAAACTTCAAAAAAGTTCAATTTCTACCAAGTAACAGAACAGTCCTGATTAGTCCACAAATTGTGAAGTGACAATTTTACAAAATTTCCAATTTTTCGCTATTTTTTCGACTAGGAAAAGTTGGGAAATTTCGGACCGTGAAGATAGAAAAAATAATAGTAGAAAACAATAAAAGAAATTAGAATTAGTTAGATTAAAAAGGTGTTGGATACGCTTATCGTGTTTCTCCAGGACGACGTGAAGGTGGTAATGGAGAAATTGCGACCATTCTTTGAGGTTTTCCAGTTTCCCCTCAGAAAGAGTGCCCTAACGAACGGAAATTTAGCTGCGCTGTGTAAATACAAACCAACCGACCAACCAGTCGTCAATGCTCTCACAAGTGAGATGGAGGTGTTACTCGATTTGGCCATTGACTCTACGTCAATGGGACAGTTGGTGTCCAAATCGCTGCCGACTAAGGGCGCGCTGAAATTGACGCAAAATGTGCCGAGGCTCGTTGTAACAGCCGGTTATTCTGTCGCATCGATTGAGAGAACCTTCAGTTCGCTGAAATTTATAAAAAACTCTCTGAGATCCGGCTCAACCATCAAAGTTTATCTGTTCATTTAAATAAAGAGTTTATTTACATTTCAATTCCTGTTTTTTTTTAATAGGCACAATATTATTTAAGTGTTGTTTCCTTTCATTCGTATTGAATATTCCTATACATGGTAGATATGGTGGAAGACCAAGGACCTTGATCCAAAGTAGAATAATTCCCATTATTATTTTTATAATTAGCAAAATTAATTTTTGTTTGTGCATACCGTAACGGGCATAAGCATTCAGCCAATTTTTGGATAGCTAAGTAAGAAAATTAATATATTACAGTAGTAACTAATCCCTCGGCTTTCATTTTTTCGAAAGTTGGGAAATTTAGCTGGTGGGGTTGGGAAAATTTGGATTCCCTCCCCCCTGGTTTTTCTTTTCGCTACGGCCCTGGATGAACAATGTCAACTTCACATGCATTAGATATATATTTTATTAATCGCGGGGAAATTATATATAAGATATATATTCGCTGAATATATTCAACATATTTTAGGAATCCATTGATATTCACTCGCATATACAAAGCCCCATTGTATATAAGCTAGGATGATTCTGCAACCGTGTTAGGAATCACATGTTAAAAGGTAAGACTTCGTTAGTCTTTAGCTCGCACAAGTTTCTCAACTTCTGAGAGTTGTTCGTATGGGGACGACAGCTGATTAACGAAAAAACAGATTTTGAACAGATATATTTTAATGATCTAAACAAGCCCATGTTACCGAGCTATTTTCTCGCAGCTATGGCGAGAGTGGATATAAATAATACTTGAAATAGTAGATTTAGATTTGTCATTGAGGAGAACTAAGTTGTTAGAATAGTCGAGAGTTTCGACAGTACACTTCAGATAAAGTACAAATAAATTCATAACAAATCGTATCTTTGATTCATAGGTATGATAGAAAACTTCCATGTAATAATAATTTTTTTTGATGGAGTTCAGTTATCCAGACAGCAAACTGAAAGTACTTTCACTTGACATGCGATTTGCCAACGAGGTTGGCATCTTTAAGATGAAAAATTAACACTTTCATTGAAGTATCAAGTATATTCACTTTCTTGCTGAAATTCAAGTCGAGTAAATGTAATTCCTGTTCACAGCTTGGTAAATTGAGAGTTTTATATCTTTGACAATCTGCAACTTATATTCATTCAAGGATTTTTATTCGTACACAGTTGAAGAAACAAAATCTTTGTGTCTCAGTTTTTGAGGACAATTTGATTAAAAAAATTTACAAATATTTTTTACTGGTTCCCAAAACTATATCTGCCAATATCTGTTGGTGTAATCATACTATACAAAAGTTTTTTTCTTGTAGTTGATTTTCATTATGATAATTTTTTGATTGATCTCTCAAAAATTATTTTTCAGAAGACGCACTAGAGCATCGTGCAAGCAAGGTGAAGAAGTTCAAATAATACATCAAAACTATTTATTTTCTGGAATTTCTGCTAATCTTTTATAGTAACACAATTTCAACGATTTAATTGTAAGTTGAATTATACGGAAATCACCTTTCATTCTTGTCAGTTTCAGTTACTACTAGACGAAAAATTAAAAGAAAAAATACATCTCAAACACTTCTTCAGAAAGAATAAGAATCACTATTTCTCAGTGAGTGGGAATATTGATAAATAGCTCTCAATCTCGAAGTGGACCCCTTGAAGTTTCAGATTGAAACATTGGTCTCAAACTCCTCATGAGTACCTTCGTTGGATTTATTTGAACGATGATTCATTCAAACCTTCCTTAAAACTTTACGATTCTTTGACACTATAACCAAAACCAGATTGCATAGTATAATCAAAAAGTCAAACTCATTTGTGATCTTTTACGATCACAAATAACATCAAAAGTACATTCGTTCATAAATAGAATATAGGTGTTTTCCAGTCACTTACATTTGAATAGCTGCAAAGAAAATATGGGTACAACAAGAGTATCATACTTGTACATATCAAACTGCAAAACATTGAGATTAGGACACACAGATAAATCATTAACTCATACATAATTATTCAAGAGATAAGAATGATCATCACAATAATGCTACAAGTTTGGTTTCATTTTGGACACAAAATGGCACAATTTATCTTAATCAATCGTGAAAGTAAAAGAGGGAGGTAAAACGAGAAAATCGTAATCTTTCTCGATACATACACTAAGTTCATATTATTTATGGCGCACATAAGTTTGATGGAAATTTATTGTAACGACGAATAGTTGCATAAAATAGTAGTTTGGGCCTTTTTACTGTTTACTGGATTTTGGCTTCAGATTACTCACATTCACAAACAGCTACGAGAGAACAAAATGGCAGATGTTATTGAATTATGAACTTTTTCGGATAAAATTACGCTCCACTTATGTTGAAATGTGTTCTGTTTTTTTCTTTTCTTCGTTGTTTTTTTGAACTAGATCAAGGTTACTATTATCATCTGTAGATTATCTGTTTCAAAGTGTTTTCGCATCAGGTCAATACACTAGTACATTTGCATGTTAGAAACCATTGTTGTTTTTCTTTGCAGCTAATCCGAACTATTTAAGATATCGCTTTTTTCAATTTCTCTTTTTACAACAGCTGTTTCTTGTTTTCTCCTTTTTATTTAAAATAAGTTTTTTGGGTAAAGATCGGTGACAAAGTAATATTTATTTGCATTAGTCATGGAATCCCTTAAAATAGGAAGTTTGAATGTGAGATCGCTTCTCCCATCAC
>WOGR01008961.1:0-11573 GCA_015342045.1 Leptinotarsa lineolata | reverse complement strand
TTGCTGACGTGACAGTAAATTCTATTCTCAAGAAGCATCTCAAACACTTTATAAAAGTTGCATATGATAGAAATTGGTCTAATTTTTAATCCCACTTTTATCTCCTTTTTTGAAAATAGGGCAGACTTTCGACATTTTCCATATTGATGGCACAGTTGATGTTTTCAGACATATATTGATTAGAGTAGTTAGTGGTTCAGCCAAAGCTGAGGCACAATCTTTAATTGTGAATGCTGGAATATGATCAGGTCCCACAGTAAATTTAGGCTTTAATTTTCTTAGGGTATGATAAACATCTTCAATACTGAAGTTTTTGATTACTAGGCTGGGAATATCACTACTGTTGTTCGCATGCTCACTTGATATTGACACTATATAAGAACAACTGAAGAAATTTGCAAAGCCATCAAGAGTATCTGAGGGACTATCGACATTTTCGCTTGAAAAACATTGCAGTCAAAAGCAATATTTTCTACTGAGCAAGTCCGCTCCAGTGTTTGCTTTTATATTCAGTGTACATACTTTATCATAACAGTAAATAAAATATATTTCCAAAAAATCGCCCTCGTACGGTGCTGGAACATTTCCCACACTCATTATTTCATTTTTATATAATAATCAGAAGTAATCAAACAAAGCAAATCGAAAACCAAATCGTGATCCAAAACTTTTCAACTCTTCACCAATCCCACTTTCATAGTTGTTTACGATATTTTAGGAAACCAAAGTAACAATGTTCACAGTTCAAACATTACGCCTTTTTCAATAAATATTCTTATGAATATCAATCAAGTGCGTACAGCTTCACCTATTATCTAGATTTCAGTTTCCCCCTTACTGATAGTCAGACAAGACAATCTGCGAGACCTTTACAAGAATCCCATGACAAAGGTTAGCTCAGCAAAAAATCGATACACCACATCTGTGATGTAATAAATAACGGTCCCAAAAAGGAAAATAAATACAAATACGACCTTGCCACATATTTAAACTAATTATGCAGTTCAGTTTGTACTATGCCAGTGGCGTACATGCATCGAAAAGGAGATTCCGGAAGAAAATAAAACCGCTGAAATCTATGGAAGGTTATCAATCAGGGTGTGGTGAAAATTAACCGAATATTTCTTAGTGATAGGTTAAACATATACTGTGATAGATTTTGTCTGAATGACCCATTTGTTGCAAGTTCATGCTTGGGATGAAGCTGAAGGAAATTCTTTCGCCCCCGAATAATTCTGAGGGTTGTTCACTGCAACGAACCTTCGTTGTTTTCGAAAATTTATGAAACGCTCCACTTGTTATTAATAAAATAACAGGAATGATTGAAAGTGATATAAAGCACGATAACATATAGTTTAAGAAGTGATTAGGAGAATGTTAATTTACTTGTGATGCACTGTTTTCGAACCTTTGGTGTATCCCAACACCAAACCGTTGTTGGGATAAAACTCCAGTAAGATTCGAATGTAAATTTAAAAAATGATATATGCAGTCAATTGTCTTGGCACTTGTAACCGTAATTGAAGCGAAACATTTGTTTTTTACACCAGCCGGAATCTGGAGTCAATAAATCAAGTAATTCATTCACCATTAGAAAATACAATCATATTAGTTAAAAAATAGGTTATAAAATTTACAAAGAACTTATTTATGACAGCGCAGCGGATTGGAAGCAAATGAATTTTGCATAACACTGTGAATAATGATATAATTTAATTTATGGGACACTGATAAATTGAGGTTATAAATGCTATCTAGTGACTAATTAGTGTAGACGGTGTACTACTCAGTTGAGATTTTATTACTATTCGCGTTGAATCAATTCATTTCCGTCTATTAATTGATGAATTATATTCCTGTAAAAGGCAAGCAAACATTTTATTACATTTCAATGAGCTCAATGAGCACTAGAAAAATATAGGTAAAAGATGTGCATGTATTTTTTGGATAAGTAGGTAATTCAGTTTTGAAGCCGATTTTGTATATAGGTATGCTGTATGGGCTGCAGTCTTTCTTTAAAATCATATGATAGGTGACTGGTAGTGTTCTCGAAAATCTAAATTTTCGGATTGTGAGAGTATTTTTTCTGTAGGACATACAAAATCCTTTCGATATAACATTTCCAAAACGAATGTATGAGGTTTCTATCGATTTTAGATTTAAAAAAAATGCATTTTTCCCACAAGCAACCTTCAAAAGTTCTCTAGAGACATACCTGTTAACGGGCGATCCCAAGTACGATCAAAAATAGGACACAGCATCCAAGTATTTCCCTCGAACAGGTGCGAATAACGACCTATGCACTGAGAACATATTTTTGATAATAGTGCTTCGACACCCTAATTCTTTTTAATATAACCCACATGTTTCATCGATATCTTTTATATCTTTTTACTGTCAGCTATAAAACGCAACTGCAATTTACGATCATTAAAACAATTTTTTGGATTTTATTACATTTGTGGAGTAATTGCCCCATATAGAACAGTCATAATTTTTGACCATCCAAATTCAGCAAATCAATAATAAAATACGGCAATACTCATAGTCGGGGAGTTGAGTGACAATCAGGTGCAACCATTTTCATTTTTGTGGTGTAGAGAAATACCCTCCGTCGGTTGAGAAAACAAAAATGTATTCCGAATTGACATTTAAAATATTCACCTCTCCCTAGTTCCTACACAGTAAGATCTACCAAATACCTGTCGGAAAACGGATTTTATCTGGCAAATACCACGACAGACATTGAATTATATCATCGGTTACTCTGCCTGTTTCGATAAAGTTTGCAGCTTTACGATTGCAAATTTGAAAATTCATTTGCAATACTAATTGAAAAAACATTTACCATGGTCAGCGGGAATGAAATTGAAAAAAGGCAAACTGAATTTTATCTTTATAAATGACGTCAGCACCCGATAGAGAACCGCACTGCACGCCTATTTTTTATACAACGAGTTCGATAAAGGTGTTTATCATATTTGGAAGATAATAAAATTTGCTGCAATTTCGTCTGAATCATATTATCAGTTAATACTGACGAGTCAGCATCTGAAATGAAGTGCGTTAAATATGCGAATAAGTAAACAAGGAATGCAGGGAATTTCACCGATAAGTAATCAATGAAAACAAATAGACTGAAATACACGAACATTAAGAAGATACATGCATTTACTGTAACTAACATACAGTCCATTTATCGGTAAATTATTTTTCGGTGAATTTTTATCGCTAGTGTTTTCGGTGAATTTACCGGACAGTTATTCATCACACCTTCACCAAGTGTGGTTAATGTGCATGTCACATGTTATTTTTATCAAATGATACATCATTTGGCTGAATGACAATGTCTTTCACAAATGTGGGAAGTTTTTTTTCCTTTCAAATCAGTCAACTCATATCGCCCTTCTTCGGTCAGTATTTTTGGTGTGCCCAAATAGTAGATATGTTTTGTCGTTGTTTTTAAAATTTGTACTTTTTGACAAAATTGATAGTTTTGATGTTTTTGACCGAAAATAATCGACAGACGGATTCAATTTTTTCAATAAAATCCGAATAGTTGTTTGTCGTCTTTCATCGCATTTAAATTTTCAAAAATTTGAAAGTTGAATTGAACTAGTTAATTGCATGGATATTATTTCTTTTTCTGGAAAATAAAAAGTTCTGATAGAAGCCACTTGAAACGCCACTTGTCCAAATTTTTTATGAATTTTAGTTATATCTACACTTGATAAAGCGTCACCAATGCCAATTTCCACCCAAAACTTTAGCTTTTTCGTAATGTATTTATATTTTTGAGCATCTGTATCAGTTTGTGTTTGGAGGCAACATGTCATTATTCCTTTCTTTGGAAGTTCTCCACTTTTTACATGGGTGGAGAAGTAGAGAGCCAAAAGTTATTTTTTCCCAAAAACTAATTTCTCAATAAAAATATCCTCTATTCAATAAAAGGCAGACCGACAGCGGTCTATTTGGATGTTTTTGCCGTCCACCTCTCGAACTATACTCCATTATCTTCTTTGGCAATTCTAACTAGCCACCTGCCACCAATGTTTGTTTGTAAATATTCGAGTTTCACCCAGTCAATAAATCGAAGCAGTTCAGATGCTTCTGCTGAGGAAAGATAAACATAAACAAACAACAACAAAGTGTATTTATCAAATCGTCACACACGTCGTACTGCACGTTGCCAGGCATTTGTAATCAATGTTTACACATTTGAAACCTAAAATACAAGATAAATGAATGAAGTAATGAAAAGATTAAATATTGGGATGGGTAAGGTTAGTTAACATTTTACAAACTCAAAAAACGAGTTTATTTCCACCTGAGATTACAACAAATTTACAAATTAGACCAGTTTCACAGTGTTGACAATCTGTCTTAGCCATTGTCCCAAACGTTTCGTTCATATGTTCGCGTATCATCGGTTGAAGTCAGAATCACTGATTGAACAAGTTTTCTCTGTTTGTTTTGCTGAATTGAGCACTAGGTACGAGAATATTTCCTCTTAATAACAGCAAACCAACAAAAACCGTGTATCTGGGACACATCTTCAGGATTTCATGAATTTTGATGGCGAAAAGCAAGAAGTATCGAAGAATTTGGTTCTTTCTAGTTTGTGGGGCAGTTCGTTATATGAAGACCAGGACATATGAGAATATATGAAGGATTACACTTAACTTCTCTTTTTTTTCGCCTCTCTATTATATTTTACGACAAAGGGGTAAAGACGCGATGCTGTATACCTCTCAAATAACTCAACCGTAGGAACAAATGTGGAAGCGACCAATCGCCAGTACTAGCCCCAGGCGTTGATGGGGTTGAGACAGTTCTGCTGCGCAATCTGTCGCAAAGGGGTGTTGTACAATTAATGCATATAAGTTAACGCTATTATTAAACATCAGCATTATCCAAATTGTCTGGAGCATGCGGAAGTAGTGCCCATACATAAGGCTGGAAAACGTAAAACTCTTATGGATAGCTATCGCCCGATCTCGCTGCTCAGTGCGGTGGCGAAGGTCATTGATACGATTCTCTTGAGACACTTCCTCGCCTGGAAGACAGGATGAAGCTCATTCCCGAGGAGCAATTTGGGTTCCGACGTGGTCGGAATACGACTTCACAACGACGGGTTGTTCACGGGGTTAAAGAATCCTTCAACCAGAGGAAGAACACGGTTGTAGTCCTGCTGGATATCCAAAAAGCTTTTGACAATGTTCTTGAGCGATCCAGCGAATAAGATACAGATTAACCGCAACAGAACAAAACGCGATATCTGGGAGTTATCCTGGATAGACGCCTGAATTTTCTGGAACACTTGAGCCTGGCGCTCAAGTTGCTCATCTACAAACAAGTAATAAGGCCAGCTATGTTGTACGCTTATCCCGTATTCTGCAGCCTCAGGAGGACTCCTCTACGAAGACTTGAGACGATGCAGAATAAGGTGCTTCGTATTTGCACGAATAGTGACAGACACATTTCATTGAATAATCTGTCAGATCTGGCAGAAGTTGAGACGGTCACTGAATATATCAAGAAGCAGTCTCATGAATTCTTCAAGTTCTTTCTTCCGAAAAAGCCCGCTGACAAGGGACTTCACGGCACTTAGAAGCTACCATAATCAGCCCCGTAAACCCGGGCTGATCTATGAGACACTTGATATCTTTCATGAACGGCGCGAATGCCATGGCGCTTAGTTTATGAAAAGGCTTGATAGGATAATTCACGAAATACTCGTGATTCCAGAATTACTTTTACCTGGTTTTTGTATCAAATTTTTCCAGGAGGCTCTAGCATCAAACCTTGAGATACACACGACATACTTAAAACCATGTACCGAACTGCAATTTACCGATAACTCTCACGTAAGCCCAGGCAGAAAGCGAGAAATGTTTAACTGACGCTGAAATGAAACACTGTTAACTGGAGAGCCACCCGCTAACACCAGCGGGGGTGCCTCCCCCGTCTAATCGTGAAACTGTGAGGAGACGCTACCTTTCGTTGTCGTCCTGGGCTCTACATTTGAAGTCTCCTCCTGCCATTTCCCCCCTTTCCTGCACCCATACCTTTCCTGTCTGTCCCCTTAGCCTACTCCCGCAAGTGGGAGATTATATATGTATATATAGTGTTTTTCATTAGTATTATGACCAAAATAGACAAAGAATTTTGATTTTTATTCGTCAGTACTGATCATCGGTCTTTTGTAAACGGTGTCTTATACTTTCAATATTTTAAATTCATTTTTAACTATCCCATTCGAATAATTCTGATAAATCACTAATCTATTTTCTTCATTCAATTTACGTCACCAGAAAGATTTTATGAATACTTAAGAAATCCCAAACAATGAATATCATTCAACAATAAGAACTGAAAATCCAAAATGTGATTACCAACTTTCACAAAACATAATTACAGAGAAAAAATTGATGAGTCTCAAGCATGAACAAAAATAAATATAGTGCATATATTTATTAAGAATTCAAGTTTATATGACGTACTTACTCCGTCATTATGTACGATCTGACACATTGTCCAGCTGGTCATACTTTTCCACTATATATAACATCTTACAACGAGAATACTCATACAGTATTCGAATTTAATAAAAACAAGCACTGCTTCCAGACACCAGAACGCAATACTCTTTTTCGACGTGTGTTTAACTAACCAAGTTGGCGTTTAGATGAAGTACACTTCACGTCTCCTGAAGAATACAACTTTGTTAGTGAAATGCGAGTCAATAAAAGCGTTGCAGCTCTTGTGTTTGGGAACAGTGGATTTATTCAACGCTAGAGGTTCCAGTTCTACCTCCCGTCATTATCACAACTGTTTGTTATATGGGTTGTATGCCTAGGTATCTTCAAATGTGTGATAACATCAATTAGGCAACCAAAAAAACATCAAATTCAAGTCAAGTGGTGAACAAACTCATATTCTTCAAACAAATAATATGCCTATTTTGAAAAATGAATTTTGGAATCGTTCAAAATCTATCATGTTAGACAATAGTCTTGGCGTTCTCACCAATTACTAAAATATAAACGTATTTCAATCAAATTGAACAATCAGTATCTCAAATCAATTCCTCAAATGACGGAAAATTTCTAGACCCCACCCAGAGTACACGGCACTGGTTTGATTTCGTATTCAGCTCAGTTCCCGATTCCAATAAAATAAGATTGCTTTCAAAATAACATACAACAAGAACTTGTCAGAGAGAACCTATTCGGCACTGTAATAATTCGCTGACCAACTGCCATTAGATTTCTGGATCGACATCTGTTTTATTGTGATACCGTAATTTCCTTCATTCATTTTCATATATTTTGTTAGTGATCCATGAAAATTGGGATTCAGTGTAAATTATTTCAGTTTATAGTAATCCCTCAAATCGTTAATGTACACTGACTATTTTGAATGATCGTAATGTAGAAAATATACACTACACACGTATTCGTAGATAAGAAATTTCAAGAGTATCCAGGGGCCGGGCCGTCTAATAATCACGTGAGGTATTTTTAGTATTTATTAACCTCCCTTCCCCCTTGTCGATACGTGGTAAGGTTTAAAAGTAACCCTCCCTACCACACCCAAAATCACGTATATTTTTTAGTACCTACAAAGAATCTTGAAATTTTTTCTTTCTTATACTCTGCAAATATATCTTTATACAGATCACCTAGTTTAGACATTCTTTACTTAGGTCAGGTCTATGAAAAGAACATGGCTAACAATTCCTTTAGCTTCTCTATTCAGGCTCACAGCGCTCATCTAGGTAACCTGCCCGGCTCTACTGTAAGTTATTTATAATGGGAGGATTATCGCCGTACAGTCCCGCACTGGATCGAGACTGTACGATGTGGACGGTACGTTCGCTACGCATTTCTCAACCAGATATTTTTCTCGAGAGAATTTATCTGGTTGAAGCTGGGATGATTCTGCAACCGTGTTAGGAATCACACGTTAAAAGGTAACACCTCGTTAGTCTTCAGCTCGCACAAGTTTCTCAAATTCTGAGAGTTGTCGTTCGTATGGAGGCGACAGCTGATTAACGGAAAAACAGATTTTAAACAGATTTTTTAAACATGACTCTATCCAGCATGTTTGAAAGTTGTTTCGGTACTTTCAGATGACCTATAAGAAATTTGAAGAACTTTCGAATGTTGCAAACGAACTTCAAAAACAAACGATAAATATCATAGAAATAGTCAGGATGATAATGTAGGGTCCAGGGTATATTTTCATAACATAAAATTATACACCACAACGTATCTGTAAAACACAATGTTTGACAAAAGAATTACTGTATTAGCAACTTTATAGTAATTATTAACTGAACATAGATCCCGAAGAAGTTCTACAAATTAAGAGTTTTGTGGTGATTTTTTTCATTAAGTTTTCCATGTTCAGGTTTTTGTAAAAAGATACAAGTATTGTTAAGAAATCAATCATCACCACGAATTCGACCATGTATCAAACAAGACATTTCTTTTCTGAAAAACGTCATTAAAGGAAAGAAGGCTTACCATAAAAACTTTTCCCAAATATTGTTATTTGCTAAAAAACAGCAAAAATAACCATTCAAGCTCATGAAAACCTGTTTTTAAACAGTCTTGTATAATTCAACAAAAAATTGGATCACCTCTCTCTCCCCCACCTCTCTCTTACTATACATATATATGTGCACACAACCACTCATTCCAGTACCCTAAGAATCAGTTGAAAGGGTAAGGAAGCTAGGCTCCAACCCGAATGATACGAAGATGAACGTGTCAATTCCAGTACCCCAGACTCCAAACCCAAATCCTGTGTGCAACCCTGGTCCAAGCCATGGAAAGGGTAACATAATATCGTTCTACTAGAACTGACCGCTTACTTATAGGATATCGACGGACAGATATAAATTGGTCATTTTTGGGTTATCATACTATGTGAAGTAATTATAATACGTACATTAATGGTTATTTCATTTCAATAGGTAGAATACATAACGGTACGAAACAAATAGAATTCGAAATACAGGTAGGTATAAAAAAAATACAATGCATAATATCACAGTACTCCTTTTTTATCAGCACCATAAATATTTCACACTGATTATAATAAAATGCGTCATTTAGTAATGGTTATATTTTCTAAATAATGGATTTTTCGTAATATACATACACACACAGTCAGATTTGTAATACGAGTATTAGCTCGAAGTCTTCTACAAAAACCCTGCCTGTTATTTTTGGAAAACTGGTGGTATTTTATTGAAAAATATATTGTTTTATGTACAATAGCGCCTTTTTCATACAAATTTATCCCAAATTTCTTAATATCTTGTATGGACTTATGCTACTACCAACGTCTACTATTTCCTTTCGTTGTATTTCGAGAAAGATGATGTCCAAAGTAAAGTGTTGTTTATATTTCCTTTTCGAATTTAGCTATTTCCGAAGAATCTAAGAACTTTGAATGAAGTCTCCTTCAACTCCGGCCCACTCTTGTCGAGTTCAATAACACCTTTAACATAGATTCACACATTCCAGTCCCACAGAAAAGTTTGCAGTAGAGACCTAACAGATTCACCTTTTTTCTCTTTGGTAAAATAAAATTATTTCATCAACACTTGAATGACGCTTTCTCATATTTAACAAACACATAAAATGTGTACTTTTAGAAAAAACACGCATACCCTATACCAACTTTTAATATTGATACTCGCTCGCTTTGAAATTTTCCGCGAAATGACACCAGGTAGATATCTAATTTCATTCAAGTAACACTTCATTGTATATTTCCACAGATGAATTTACAAAACCGCATCACGGTTTTCACTATACACGTGTTTCAGTAGTGTATAGTGCCTCGACCCATTTCCATTTTGAAAAATCAGTAGGATAACTAACACCCATGCTTGAAGGTTTGCAATTGTCTTTTGTTCAAAACTTTTTCCCTTCACAAACCAACCAACGTGTTTTTGTATTTTTGCGAAATGTTCTTTTCCTAGCAGTTATGACAGTATTCCATGGTTCACCCTGTATAAATCCAGAATGAAGCCATCTCGGAAACAATCCACTGAAAGAATTCAAATGAACATATATTATAAAACTCATTTCAAAAATCGATCGAAACTTCAATTACTCTAATTTGCTTGGACTATATTCAATGATAACCAGGAATTAATTTTTGAATGGGTTTTGAGAGCCAGCTGTTTGATTCTTTTGATCGAGAATTTCAATTACCGAGATAACCGTTTCGTGAATGAAATTATGTATGTACATAATAAAAATTATGTTAACATAAGTTACCATTGATTTATGAATATTGAACATACGTGGCACTGAACCTGTCGTTCTAAATCGAAATAACTATGCAACAGGTTATTTTGATTCCTTGACGGTAATGTTTATAACGGGTCTTCTAACAGGAACTTCCGAACTTTGAATTCAATTGAATCTGTCGAATTACTAGTCATTTATTGAGTATGTTGGATATAGCATTCAACAAAGCGTGCAAATAATAAAATTGTTTTATCAAAATGGGTGTACTGTTCGGGCAACGTACCGCGCGCTTCGTCCATTTTACAGTCGCCATAATCATTCTACCGAGATGTGGTGGGTACATTCGAGTCCACTGGTTCAGTAAATGATCGACCAACACCCTCACGTCGGCGAAACGCAAGATCTGCTGGAAACATCGCCGCTGTCTGTGAGAGTGTGCAGGACAATTCGAGGCAGTCGATTTCGCGTCTCTCACAAGACCTCGGTCTTTCGCAGACGACAACTTGGTGAATTTGACGTCGTGACTTGTTCCTGCACCCGTACAAAATTCAACTGACCCAGGAACTGAGGGTAAACAACCATAGACAACGACGTGTGTTCGCCGAATGAGCTTTGGAGCAGTTGCCAACTGACCATAATTTTCATTGAAAAATTATCTTCAGCGATGAAGCCGATTTCTTGATGAATTTGGAACGATACTCCACATGAGATCCAAGAGCGTCAAATCCATCCTGAAAAAGTCACTGTTTGGTGTGGATTTTTGGCTGGCGGCGTCATCGGTTCATATTTCTTTGAGAACGAAGTTGGCAAGGCCATCACTGTTAACGTCGAGCACTATAGGTCGATGATTAATTACTACTTCTGGCCTGAATTGAATGATCTAAGACATTAACGAAATGTGGTTTAAACAGGATGACGCTACGTGCTACACAGCTCATGCCACACTGGATATTCTGCACAAGCGATGTGTGGTCATGGTCATCTCACATCAATCTGATATCAGAATTTGACTGAGCCATATGGTCTCTATCTCCAACTAGTGTTTCGTTGGATATTATGCTGATCAGGTTTTATAAAAATCAAATTTTATAAATGTACTATGTTACCTCTACTCGATACTTCCTGCTACCTGACAAGTGAGCACTGAAGATGACGCAAGTCGAAAGCGCTTTGCAATAGAAAATTCAATTATACACTTTTACATACAAAAAAATCTCCGTTTTATTCATTTGAACAAGTGTATTCCGCTTCCCAAGTTATTCACCTAATGAAAGACCCTTTATCCCAAGAGCCCACGAC
>WOGR01008960.1:312-11573 GCA_015342045.1 Leptinotarsa lineolata | reverse complement strand
GAAGTATTTGTTTCGAAAGAATTTTTTCTTTCGTGTAATTCAATGTCTATATGGAAGTAGCTGTTTCAGAAGGCCTTTTTCTTCTATTTTGTGTCTGAAAGTTACTTCTTTGAATGATCTACACATCTATGTTTATTGGTATTTCATTTTTTCAAAAAATGATTGCTTCCTTCCTTTCTTTGGAAGATTCCTACAATTTTTGTATCAAGATGGAGTAGTAGAAAGCCAAAAACTTTCTTTCCCAAGTTTTAAAGACTTCTGTCAAAATCTTCCAGGACTGGCTCACTCCAAGCCGTTCATTTACGCTTCGGAGCTTGAAACCAAAAAGTTGTTGGACTTTAGTAGGGATGAACTACGATGTCTGAAAGGCCTCCTAACAGGTCACTGTCGTCTGAATCATCATATGCAGAGACTCGGACTGTCAGAGGACAGTGTGAGTCGCCTCTGTTTGGAATATGATGAAACAGCAGAGCACATACTTTATGCCTGCCCCGCCGTGGACCGAATCAGGTTTTCAGACTTTGGTAGAACTACACTTTTGCCATCTACCTGAAAGATCACTCACCATACAAACTTATATCGTTTACTTCGACTATAACACTGAAGACATGATGTTAGAAAAATGGGAAGTTGAGTATATAGGAAATAAGCTGTGAGGAGTGACAAAAAATATATCGGGTCACTCTGAGCGAACTATTAAAACTCGTTTCAAAGAACACGCAGCACATATACGATTTCGAAGACCAGAAAAATCTAAAGTCGCTCAACGCGCCTTGGAGGAACCGCCATAAAATAAATGAATTTCTTGCCAAAATCAGTAATGTGTATCTGAAAGTGAAAGTTAACCTTGTTGGATATCAATAGAGGCCAGTTTTCTTCATCTCCTGAAAACGACGACTCTGTTGATGAAACGCACGTAGATAATAGTTTTTCAGTTCTGGTTTTTGGGAATAGTGCTTGTTTTGGATTAGTTTCATTAATTAAAACCCATCAGTTCATGAGACTAGGTCTTGCGTGAAGCAGTTCAAGTTGAGATGAATAAATTAAAAAATGGACACTTCCCCAAACAATACAAGGGTCGGTGTAGCAAAACTCAACAATAACCATTACCAGTCCTGAAAGATCATCACAGATGTTGACATCGGCGAAAATAATGAGAAAATATGGAATGATTTAGATGACGAAGCCCAAATTACCAATTCTTTGTCAGTAGAAAATTATCAGATTATTCATATTTTCCATTGTACTTTATCTAGAAAAGTGTACAAAGTATAAACAATAATAAATCTCATCAAAAAACTGTACCTTCCGAAAAATCTGTATTATATGAATCTTGAATATTCATAAATCTCTACGATTTATGGAGATACGTTGAGATAACTCGTTGTTTCTTTCTATTTCTGTGATGAACTGGATTTCTCGATGGACTGAGTTCAGGAATGACAAGATATGGTTAAGTTCTTCAAGTTCATGCGGCCAAATGATGAAAATGTCGACATATTTGAAATAGTACTCGAAAATAAAATGTTTTTTTTCAAAGATGCTTCTTCCAATCAAAATCAATACGCTTTCGAAACCACCGGTAGGCTATTGTTAGACAGTTAAGTCTATAATTAGCGCAGTAAATTATTCTTGTATGATCACAACAACTGTGTTTTAAAATATCAATTTCAATATGAATATAGTGAAATAACTTTCTCAGTAAATTACAGGAAGTACTTTTTTATTACTGAACATTACCGCATCCCACGTTATTGGGCTCATGAAACTTTCTGTTCGGATGATATTGTTCAAATAAGTTTGTGTATTCTTACATAATTCTGAATAAGATTGATCTTTAGATGAAGTTCAGCGTTGTGTGGCACGGGTGTTGGTCCTTATCTCAACAAACCTTATTCACCCTAAACTTCTTTTAAGAATACTTCATCTGCCAGTTTATATTTCTTATTTAATTTTACTTTTGTTATCTAGTATATTGTTTTTATTGTTCCTTTTATGTACTCACCATCTTAGACTTTTTCAATGGAAATGACTTTAATGATAAATTGAAAGGAATATATTTTTAAGTGAGATTAGTTTTTGTAAAAAGATTAATAAAAAAATTAATAAGCAAAAACCTTTTTTTTCAAAGACTTCAAGATCTTCATATAGAATGAAGTTGGATTAAAGGATTTTCTACACGGCTCAAATAGAATAGTAGAAGTTCTGAGACAGTTAAAAAAAACAACTTTGAAAGCCATTCACAATATTAGTGGCATCGGTGCTTCGGATTCACTACCCCAATAACATTTGCAAATAATGACGATTTCAGTTGGAAAAATTAGGGATAATTTATTCATATGAACTAAGAAAAGAGTAGGACTGACGACTTAACCCTGTAGCAATACAAATGACACTTTACAATTATCAGCTTTAAATTCTTCAATTAAACCAAATGAGTGCAATCAAAGGCGGATTTTTGCGAAGGTGAGAAAGATAATCATTCCCCTTCAAGTTCAATTTGTCTGTAATACTTTTTTCAATTTCAAACTTTTGATAGCTGAAAGACTTACGAAAAATCTTATTTGTTGATTTGAATTGAAGTCATTAATTAAATTATTACTTACTCGATTGAGTACCTGTGAATTATTGTTTGTAATGTTGTATATAATGAAAAAAAAAAAGTTGAACAATATTTAATATGGGACCAGAAAATACACAAAAATTTAAGGGGTGCGCCAAAAGTTCCTAAAAGGTCCAATATCACTCTTTGTATTTTCTATAATTCTTCACACTGATTTGCTAAACTAATAAATTATTTCATTTTACCACCAAAAGTAGGTAACAAAAAATGTATATAGTAAATTTTTGAGACTTTTGGCCTACAAGCTGTTACAGCAACGGTTACTGTAACGTCCGAGGTGTCCACACTGACGTCCACCGAGGGGTCCACACTGACGAATTCTGGTTACAGATATCGTTGCTGTAACCAGCAATGTTTTTCATTGAAAATATAAGTAACATATACCATTGAAAAGATCGATGACTCGATATAGTCGTAAACTTCGTATAGAAAATCAATAACATTCCGTCAAACTTCCTTATTACCTACATATTACAGAAACTTCATGTTGGTATTTATACTAAGTAACAAAGGAAGGTAAACACCCATTTATATTGGAAATATTTTAATACTTTTTTACTTAAATACTTGACAGATAATAGCAATCAAACGAGTAAGTTTTCAAAGAAATTTGATGAACGTGAAACCAGTGAAGTTCAGTAGTGTGTTGCAGATTCTCGATGTCTTATACACTCGTGGATACGTCTGGGCATTGTCCTGATAAGGTGGCATATATCCTGTTGGGGTATCTCATTCCACCCTACTTCTAACTCATGTCTAAGTGCTGCCAAAGTATGTGGGGGCTGTTGTAAATTCAGCAGTCTGCGACCAAGAATATCCCACACATGTTCGATCGGCGAAAGATCGGGCGATCTGGGTGACCATGGTAAGCGATTGATGTCATGCTGATCCATGAAGTCTAGAGTTACTCTAGCCACATGCGGTCTAGCGTTGTCTTGTTTAAATATGGGGTTCTCGATGGTCCCAAGATATGGAAGGACATGAGGCTCCACTACTTCGTGAATGTAACGAAGAGCTGTCATGTTGCCTCTAATAAAGACAAAAGGTGTCCTGCTACCATATGCAATGGCACTCCATACCATTAAACCAACAGTATGGTGAACATGCCTCTCCACATCAAGCTGGGGATCTCGTCTTTCAATTTAAATGGGTGTCTACCTTTCTTTGTCACTTAGTATATATTGATAGTTTCTGGCGTTATTGTTTCAATTCATTGCCTGTAGGATCGTTTATTAAAAAGTTTGTTCTCGTTAATCCTCAACTCGCATATGTTTTGTCTTGTCGTTCATATGGGAAGGACAGCTATTTGACAAAAACATCACTCTAACCCATTTCTAAAACTAATCGTACTCAGATGAAGCCATCTTGATTTATTACTATGTATATTCACTATCTCCAATAATGAAAAACCATTTTGAATTCTTTAGTGTCAATCTCGAGTTTAGACAATTAATTGTGTCTATAGCTGGTCTGTAAGTGAAATGAACAAAATTCCATTCAACTCACACAATTTTTACACACAAGAAATCATTCTGAATGTGATTTTGGTAACAATGTTTATTCTTTATTTGGAAATGAGCCAAGACCTATTTTAAAGTACTAACAAAACCAAACAAAAAAAACTGAAATTTGGATCCAGTTCAATACAATGAAACATGATCTTTTTTATACTGATGATGAAGAATTTTAAACAAATTCATATTTTTTCCTAAGCATAATCGTTTTTGTTTCAGGTTTCGAATCTAAAGCCCACAAATACGGAGAAGATGAAGAAACGTTCTCTCTACAACGTGCCGAAACCGGAGATGCAAGGATAAATCGCGAACAACAGAGCAGCGTCATTAACCAAAGGAAAGAGCCCCGAAACTACAACACTAAACCCAAACAGCATAACCAAAACTACAACAACGAGAAAGATATTTTCAAAGGATCCAGCAGCTCTAACTTCTACAACAACCGAAACAATGGCAAGGAAAAGGACGAAGACTATGACGATAACGTCAACTTAAATCAAGATGGAGACTATGAACAAAAACGGAAAGTAATGAGAAACAAAGTTCGCCGGCCGGTACAAAATAATGATTACAACAGAAACCAGAACGGGGATAACAACAGAAACACACAAAATAATGACAATAGAAAAACACAAAATAATGACTACAACAGAAATAAGAACCAGAACGACGACTATAATAGGAATACTCAAACTGATGACTACAATAGAAACAACCATAACAGCGAAGTAAATAACCAAAAAGAAAATGACTTCCCTGAAGCTCAAACAAGACGTTCGAGTGCTGGAAGAAACACTGGCTTTGCTAACAACTTCGCTGGCAGCAGCTACGTCCCCACTACAGCCAGGTCCACTTCAACAACCCTCAATGCTGAACAGTACTCCACCGCAATCAACAACTACAGAAGCAGGAACGGTCAAAGACAACGTCAGTACACTGACACTGATAGTTCTTCCTACACAGCGAGTAGCCCTGCTCCGTTCCGACAGACTCAGCAATACAATCCTCCACCAAACAGACAGAACAATAACGGGCAGTACCATAGCACCACACAAGCACCCCAAAGAGAGACTGAAAACTACCCGCAGAAACCTAAGCAAACGACGGCTTTCGATAACTACGACGTTCCAAAAGTGAAAAAAGTTGGTACCCTTGCTGCCCAGAACTACAATGCGCAGTACGACACGCCAAAAGCCAAACAGTTCAGCAGCACATCGGCGCAGTCTTATAACACGCAATATGAAGCGACGAAAAGTAAGTTTCCTAGTACCACTACTCAGTACGAGGCGACAAAGATAAAACCATCGATTACCACCGCTCAAAAGACTGAGAATTATCCTTCCAACAATCCTAAATATAACGCCTTCGATAAAAAGCCAACAACGCCGGTGAAATCAGAAAATTTACAAACCACTCTCAGTCCAAAACCGTTCACTCTCAACAACTTTCCAACTACTTTTGCACCAAGGACCAACGCTGGGTATACTCAGATAGCTCAGCAGACTGTCAATTATAACCGTAAATCGAGTGATCAAACTACCCAATATGGCCAATCTACAGGTTCCAGTCAATTAGCGAAAAATAGTACTCCTAGAAGTTCGCCTTTTACGCAGTATACCCCAACAGTTCCTAAGTTGAGTTCCACAACGCCAGTAAGCAGGTGAGATATTATTTGTTAAGTGATAACCATCAATATTTACACATTTCCTATACTAGAGTATTCCAAAAACAATGCACATTGGATTAGAGGCAAATTTTTTAAATAATTCAATAGTATAAAAAAACAAATAAACAAAAATGAGTTTGGAGGGTATAATTTTTTGGTTAGCAAAGCTTTATGAACTGTGCACTTTCAATATCAAAATACAGTTCAGTGCATTTCGCTTATATGGCTTTTGCCATAGGCATTCAACAACTTCCCAATCAATATTTAGGTAACAAAAGGTAACACTGGAACCTCTGGCGTAGAATAAGTCCAAAACAAGCAATGTTTCTATACACCAGAACTGCAACACTCTTCTCAACGAGCATTTCATCAACCAAGTTGGCGTCTTCAGGAGATGAAATAGATCGACACTTTCAGTTTCCGACAAAATTCGCGAAATATTTTATCGTGAAAGTTCTTGCTGATTTTAACAGAGCGATTCGTGTAAAGGTAATCAATGGATTGTTTGGAGTGGGACTTTTTTACTGTTCATAGTGCCACACTTTGTTAATTCCAGACTTTCGGAAGCATCCAAAAATCTAGTGTGCTGTGTGTTCCTTGAAACCAGTACTCACAGTTTATTTCATATATCTCCGACTTTGCATTTTGCAACATTTTGTCTTGAGGGCTACCTAGCATTTGTTGAAGTGAGCTTGACGTTTTGAGGGCTGCTTTTCAACTATCCAAACTATTGAGAATACGGGATCTCCTGAAGGTCAATGGTCTCAGTAGTGAAGTTTTCTAAGCCTACATACAACTAACAAGAATCTGCAAGGAACAGAATTGTTTCCACTTCAACACCAATTGAATGCACAACAATGGTAAACCCCCTTATAGCTAACTGTTTATGAGAAGATTTGAATTTGAAGCAAACAATAGTAGTTTGATTACTTTACACGGACTTTCATCAGATATGCAAAGGAAGTATTTGCGATTTTCGACACAAAGAAATCTAAGGTAAAGGAATTTATTTCAACACTCGACAACAGATATCCGAAGATTGGGTTTATATATAAAATTGAAAACAACGATGACTTTACCATTCTTGGATGTCTTAGTGATTAGAAGTAACCAGGGTCTAGTCTAGAGTTTGATGTGTATTGGAAAAATACCAGTACTTTCAGATATATTAGTTTGATGTCTATAGAAAAAATACCAGTACTTTTGAATATATTCCTGATAGCTCATACCATTGTCCACAACAGAAAATGGTAGGACTGAACTTTGTTGTCCATAGGCTTGTTACATTTCCCTTGAGTAAAAAAAAATATACGATATTGAGAAAAATGGTATCAGAGACATAGCTCGAAGCAACGGGTATCCTTCAAATATAGTAGATAAGTTAATAAGTTCAGAAAGAATCTTCGAAAATTTTCGATTTTTCAAAAAGAAATTGGTTCACAGTTCATTGTCTTTCTGCTTTCCGTAACAAACCAAGATACACTAACAGATTATATTACATTTTCTCAATAGTTTGAAATGTTTAAAAAGTGAAAGTAACCTTCAAAATGTCGTGCATACTTCAACAAGTTTAGGGCAACCCTAAGGACAAGATGTTGGGATACATGAAATAAGCTCTAAGGACTGTTGTGGCGTCTCACCCAGTACATGAAAATAGGGAAGAAACAGGATCTAGTAGTTTTATGTTTTGGATAAAAGTTGTTGTCATATTTTTGAAGGAGAGATATGTAAATTGATAATTTTTCTGATTAAAATACGATAAAAAGTGAATTTGGAGTTTTTACGAAACAACTGTGACAAAAAATATATCGGTCAGACTAAACTTGTTTCATAGAACACGCATCACATACCCGATTTCAGAGACCAAAAAAAATGGTGTCGCTCAGAACCCAATAGAATAAATGAAAACTGCCTGAGATTATCGAAATTGGTATATGACACTGTATTTTTATGCTTTCGAAATTCTGGAAATTTTTAGTAAAGTTTGGCATAAGAAACATAAAAAATGGCGAAGGTCCCATTCTAAACACTCCATTATTATTTACCTTTATATGGATTACTCTATTGAAATTATAATGAACTTTCACGAGAGAGTTTTCCAAAAATTTACATCTGAAATCATTTATGTTTGTCGGAAAGCGAAAGTTTAATAAAAATAGTGATCAGTTTCAGAGCTAGGAATTATTCTACTTTACCTTCTGAAGACGGTAACTTGATTGGTGAAACGCGTGTCCAGAAGAGTGTTACAGTTCCGGTGTTTTGGAACAGTGCCTTTTCTGGATCCAATTTTCATGCTGAGTTTATCTATAGGCGTCAATGATGGTGAAAGAAATATGGAAAAATCCTACACAATTTTTCTTCATTAATTTTGATATCGATTTTCATCTAGAACCAGTCAGTTCTATTCAATTACTAAAAACGTTAACAGTTAACCGCCTTTGGAAACCATTGGAAAAGTAAACAAATCTCTTTAGTTCATATTTTCTTCGGATGTCCATAGAATATCTTCTGAAAGATATTCAATCTAACTCCACTGAGGGATATCTGATTGCTATTCTTTATAAGGCCAAAATTCGGAGTTAGGATATATTTTTTGAAGAACATTTACTGTAAGTCCACTGGAATTGGTTGATATATTTCTTGGATATCTTATTTTGAAGACTATTCTAATAAGCCTTTCATATATTATTTACAAAAAGTTTTCAGTATAAATATTCTTATCATTTTGGGTATGAATATTGAACAAAAATTTGAATTCTTGGCTATTAAATTATACTGTGGATTATTGATTCATTGCCTACAATACAACCTGATGATTCTCGATGATAATGCTCTTTTGTAACATAAACACTATATAACATTTCAGATCAAGTCGTTTCGATGAAACTCAATACGACGACGGTTCATACAGCACAAAATATGACTATGACGGCGACAAAAAAGATGATGAATTTCTGAAAACGGCTCATAGTCAAAATATCGCGGCAAGCAGAAACGAACTAGCCAAAGGCACCAAACAACAGCCTTCCACTCAGACTCAACGCAGTTACGAATCCCCCAGACCTTTCTCAGTGACTTCTAAAGTCACAGAAGTACCCAAGACCAGCCCGAAACCAGTTGAGTCGAAGAAAGTAACGCTGAACCCTAAGAAAACGAAGGATGTTAGTTATGACTATGCGTATTATGATTCCAATGTAGGTAGTGAGCCTGATTACGCTGTCAATACAGATATTCAGAAATCTACTGGTAACAATTAATCGTTACTTAAGGGTGTCTTTCATAGATACCGTCAATTTCAATTGTGAAGTCTGAAAAATTTGAAGTTCATTTTATAGAACAGCTGTTAAAAGAAATCAATATTGCACCTCTCTTTCAACAGAGTATTAAAGGAGACATGGCAGTGAAAATCGGAAAGAAGGTTTCTCAAACACAGATTTGTTTTCATTTTGAGATATTAATAAATATAATTATCTTTGTTATATTTCCAAAGTGTTGGTTTTCCATCATTTTCTAGTAAATGATGTAATTTATAAAAGCTGGTCTATATCTTAATGTACTCCAATATTTTCTGCTGGAAAATACAATCAGATGAACAAAATATCCTTACCTGGTCCTATTTTTTTCGCTGAAAGAGCCCAGAATCTGATTTTATTGTTAAATATGCTCTAGCATTCATGGGTGGAACCAAAATATTTGAAATTGAACAGGAGAAGAAATTCTAATTTAAGCTTGTAAATATTATGTATTATTAAGTAATAAAACTATTGTTATTGTACTGGATTTTCACTTTTGAAAACAAATATGTCTCCGTATACCAAATATGAGCAACCACCCAGGTATTTGAATTTTTCTATTTTAGAAATAGTATAGATTTATGAAGAAATTATTGACTTTCAAGGCAGGTTCATTTTATTCTTCACTCTGATGAAAAATTCACCTGAAATATTAGTTTTCAAATAGACAATTTTATGGAATACTTGGGAAAGATGACTGCGGAAGATTAAATTGGATTTGAAACTTTTTATCGTATAATATAGCAAAGGAGAAGGGGATATGTCGTTTGTCTGTCAAATCAAAAGATTATAAATTTGTTAGAAACAAGAAATTTTGTCAAGGCAAACAAAAAATATGTGATCACTCTTTAGTCACTGCTTCTGCTGCACCCTTATGTTATGATCTCTCACAACATGAGGGTACAGAATTACAGCTGCCTTATATTTATGCAATGTTCTTCATGAAACATGTAATTTTACATTTGCAATTGCAAGGAGACAATCGGTTATTACAATTTTCATACTTTTGCAAGCAAATGGAACATTCTCTAAAAGCTGCTTTAAATTCATTCTTTCATTTTATTGCTCGTTTTATGTCTTATATGTATAGAGGTTGGGTTAATAAGTAGCCGGTTTAAACAATTTTTGGAAAAGAAAGATTTTGGCTTTCTACTTCTCCATCTCTATACAAAAAAAATGTGGGGAACTTCCAAAGAAAGAAGGAAAGCAATTGATTTTAAAACAAACTTTATACAAAGAATTGTAATTCATTCAAAGAAGTAACTTCCAGGCAAAAACTGGAAGAAAAAGTCATCTCATATAAATACTGAATTGCACGAAAAAAAAACTTTCGAAACAACAATTTTATATGAATATTGAATTATATAAAAAACGCTTTTTTCTATTCAGTTTGTACTCAATATTACACTAACAATACTGTAGAATGGTTACAATAGTGAACAATACTTCAATATCAATTGCTTTCTTCCTTTCTTGAAAGATTTCCACTTTTTTGTATAAAGATTGAGAAATAGAAAGCCAAGAACTTCCTTTCCAAAAAATGTATCTCTCCTAAAAATATACCCCGTTCAATTTAAACAAGACTCCTATGGCCGAGATGAAATTAAATTAGAGAATGAATGTCATTAAGTACTGTCGTCGACGACATGAGTTCTTCATCGTGTAATGTTATCGAGATAGGTGCTGAAGAGGCAAGCGTCTTATTCCGAAACATTGGATGTCCGCCATTGAGGATGAGAGTGTTCCTTGTAGGTGGAATTTTACCTCTTTCATATACTATATTGTGTAGCAATCCTGTGAATGATATCTGATTCAATTCCATAACGAATGTTTGGAGTACAAATTGAATAGGAAAAAGTGTTTTTTTGTATAATCCAATATTCACATGAAAATAGATGTTTCGCGGGGACTTTTTCTTCCAGTTTCCGTCTGGAAGTCACTTCTTTGCATGAACTACATATCTTTGTATGGAATTTATTTTGAAATTAGTTGCGTTCTTCCTTTTTTTGGAAGATTCCCACATTTTTTATATGGAGATTGAAAAGTAGAAAGCCAAAACCTTTCATTCCCAAAACTTGAATTGCATTCTGTTAAAAATAAAAAAGATAGATATGCGTATAAAATCGTAAACATGTAGGTTCAAACTTCCAGGAAAATGTGCTCTT
>WOGR01008959.1:0-11574 GCA_015342045.1 Leptinotarsa lineolata | reverse complement strand
TGGGCAAAATTCTATTTAGTATGAAGGTATCAATTTTTACAATGAGCCACCGCATTCTTTGAAAAATGTTGATGAACAAAAATTCTGGAATAATTTTTCTATACTTTTTCGAATATAGATAAACGGTTGCGGAATTATCGATGTTTAAGTTTGGAAATAGGAATTTCATAACTCCGCACTCCTATGTCAAGTTTTCCGAAATAAATGTTCATCTTTTGCAATAGATAAGTGTTAATGTCAAGGGCATAAAAACTATAGCTTTTTATTTGAACCTCCTTGATATTCATCTTATACAAAAAAATGTTATCTATTTTGGACTTGAAATGGAAATGTTAATATCATCGAATATCATGCATCTGGAAGATAGGATTCAGCATATATAAGACAGTAATTCTCTTGTATCGAAAAAAAATTTAATGTACCAGGACTTTCAGTGATTGTTTGTATTTGACTAGAACGAAATATTAATTTATATAGGTCTAAACATTTGTTACTTTAGTTGTAATAGAAGTATTTTAATATGAGTCATTTAAAATGTTGATAATTAAAAAATTAAATTGAAAAAATTTTGTGTCCAATGGCGGGGGGGCTCCCCTGACCTCTGGCTGTATCCGCCACTGAAAATTATTCCTATTCACACAAATTTTGTCCGACTTTGATATCTTGCCACGACCAAAAATTACGAGAGAGGTACTCTTTACATCCGCAATCTATTTATTAATAAATCTTGCAGTCAACACAAACTGCTTTGTTATAAGGTCAGTTGATGAGAACAAATACAAAATAAGGTGACCAATTTTATGTGAATTCGAGGTCCCTGACTTTGAAATAACACATACAAGTTATTAATATAATCCAGTTTACAGCCCAAGGTTCGTCCTTCCCTTGACCAAAAAGATTTATTAAAATTTAGACTTTTTAATTACCTTGTACGAGTGTTACATGGATTCAGCGGTAATATGAATAAACCAAGTCGAATAATAATGATAATAAATAAGCTTTATTTTCAGAAGAATAAATCGTGTGTGAATAAGAAAGAAAAATATATAGAAGCATATACTAAGTGTGCAAAATTAAAGTCTATGAAATTATTTATACGTACATATACACTCACATATACATATGAAAATATGCTAAAAACATATTGAATGCTTGGCATATTTGAATGCCTTTTGTTGAAGTCAGGACAAAAAGAAGAAATTTCCGTTTAATTTTGATGGTTTTCATATAATAAATTTGGGAGATGTTAGTGAGGAGCAGGGTGAGCGTTTTCACCAAAGATATCAAATTGATGGAAAAACATTACCAGGGCCGCTGGAACATCAACATGATGGGAGACTACTGTGGTCACTTCACCGTGAAGCTCAACAAGCGACTCATCGCAGGAAAAGCTATACAAGAAACTTCGAAGAAACAGAGAAAGAAAGTATAAAGCAATTCCATCTGACTAGTGAAACCTACATAACAATGTATCATTGTAAATAAAAACCATGATAGTGATTGAACTTAGTCTTTCATAAATTTCACCATATACCGTACAGATTTTAAATTATATAAAAAAGTCAATTTCTCAAAAACTATGGGTGTTGCAAGAAAACTAAGACCAGATTTGGATCCAGCACACAAAAACCTATAAAAATCAGCTATTAAGGTTATTAAAGTTTTCAAAAAAATTTTTTTGTTGTTACCCAACCAACATATCTTCAGAATTATTATCATTATACCCCAGAAAGATATTGTTATTCCACTATTCCTATACAATATTGATTGTCTACAAGAAATAAAATGATTTGATTCGATTGTGTTCACCTTGCAGCTATTAGCGATAATCACAAAACCACGGCATCGTGGTAGCAGTCACCTTCCGCTTGTTTTTCTAACGACGTCGTAGATTTTACGATTACATTCGCCATAAAGTTTTCAATTCCCGGCTAAAGTTTATCTTATCTGAGTGCGTACACCATGAAACGGCTGACTGCTGAATTGCTTTGCAGTGATTTTCGATATGTGATGACAAAAAGGTTCCGCAGGATGAAGTTCGAGCCCAACGAGAATGTTCTGAGGGTGACTCTGTTCGTGTTCAGCATTTGTTTCGGGGTGAGTACGGAAGCTGTTTCAGAAAAATTTTGTGTTCATTCGTCTATTACTATAGGTTCTTTCTTTAAGCGCTCCCTATCTTCGAATTTAAATAAAACAAAGTGTGTGTAGGATATCAACCAAAGTTATTATTCGATTGAAGGACCTCTGGATTGGGTACGGTCAAACCTTTGTGATAGATGGCAGTACGGGTCATCTGGGTACTTAAAAAACGACTTGGGAGTCCCACAAGGGTCAGTACTTGGCCCTTTGTTATTCGTAATTTACATCAACGACATTGATAAGCTTCCTGTGCCAGCATCCTTCACTATGTATGCAGATGACACCTCACTAATAATCTCCAAAACCCGAGAAAGTTCCATAAAGGAAAACTGTGATGAAACTTAAAAAATTTGAATTCTATCAATTGTATTCTGAAATCTTACTAAATAACTCACATTAGGTATCCAACAACACCTCTTTGCAAATAGAAAATGAATTCAGACAAAATTAAATGTGAACTCTCTCAATATCAACTGGTTAGTATATGAACAAAAAAAAACAAACAGTTAAACAGTTACATAACGCCTCTTTGGTCAATCCCTAGGTTCTGTTGATCCGGTGAGTTTTCAACACCAACACTTTTATTTTGAATTACTTTAAATTTCGCACCACGCGCTTAATAAATTGTCTCTTCCATTTTGGCTACCATCCTCAGCCTCGACGGCCGAAGGATGAACCCTCGATGGGCCCTCGTGACCGCTTCCCTTTGTGGCTTTCGTAAGAATCTTAAACCCTTACCTTTCAAAGAGCCAGGAAGAAATCCTGGTTGCATAGTCCCCCATCGTTTCTCTCTCAAACCTTTCTTTGTCCTTTTGTCCGTTGGATATTAGGAAATAAAATTGTTGATGGTTTCTCGGAAATAAAACGTTTGATTAAAAATCTGTTAATACATCCTGTATATCTAAAAAAGTGTCAATGAGAAAGGATTTTTTCGTTTTATAATGTTTTCTAACGTTATTTAACGACAGAACAAAATGGAAAACAAAATTGGCGAATTCCATACCAAACTACTATAATCATGACAAGTATTTCTTCGTAGAAAAGTCAGGAAGACATTTTCTTTCAGGGGGTTCCCGGTAATCTCGTTTCTCAACCAATACTGGTAAAATTCTTTGGTGACATCGATGTACTTACATCTTACAGATGTGGAAAACAGATATCGGAACATACGAATCTCGGGTTCCGATATAAAAAAAAAAATTTATGATTAAATAGGTGCTGTTTTTTTCCATAACTGTAACAAAATACAAGTTTCGAATTGAAAAATATACTGAAACTGTTCTCTGGAACTCAAAATAACATAACGTTTACTTCTGAAAACTGGAGTAAAATGACACCCTAAAAGAAACTACAAACCTAATGTAAAGAAGGTTTAAATCAACCATCTTGTGATCTAGAGATAACCTCATAATCCTGAGTTCATTGGGCGTAATGCCGGATAATTTTCCTCTTCGATTCAACGAAATTTGTAGCTCTTTGAAATTCACGACCATAGGCTCATTCTTCCAGAAATAAATCACTCGAAGATGAATCTGGTCATCTGAGAGGCCACTTACTCGTACCACGTGAAGGTATCAATCGACCAGAAAACTTACCTGGAATAAATTGTAACTGTGACTTGAACAAACATTCTTTTGGAACCAAATGTCCCCCAAATTGATAGGAAGTGAATATACTATTGAAATAATTCGATTTTGTTGAAGCTGTTTGTATTTGACAGCATTTAGGTTACCATCAATGAAGAACAGACCTTATAATATAGTTTCCTAACATTTCTGTTCAAGCAATGAGTATTTATGGGCACCGAGTACACATGTTGAATTTTCCTGGACCAATATCAAACAATAAATGGATTGTGTTTACTAAGTGACATGAGTAGCTGACATGTGTCAGTTAATAACAATGATAACCATTCTTTTTCAAAATACTTCGAACATTTGTATCACTCATAATGATTTAAGTTGCAATTTGTCAGTTCGTACAAAGTTCACTCCACGAATTTCTAATTTTAAACTGGTCTACTGCTATCGCATATCCTGTTCAAAATGTGTCGGGATTCGTATGCTCCAATATTTATTTTCCACATCTGCATAAGTCACGAATATCAAAAACAATAACATATCCAAGATTGATCCCTGAGGTACTCCAATACTCAGGTGAGCATCTTCGGACTTGAGGATTCCAAATATTTTTCTCCGTCTCCAAATTGTATTGGTATTTTCCATGAAAGTCTCTCCTGTCTCTCAAGAAGAGACACTGGTTCTAAATGAAGTTGGAAGATGTCGCATACCTACTAAACAACAAATCAATCATCACCCAAAGATGATTAAATATATCAACAATCGTAAGCCGTGCCTGTGGGTACATTTGAAATCCAAATCTATAACTGACAATATTCTCATTTCAGATCCTGAGCGTGTCTTTGATAGCCCTAGGAGTAGTCCATATGGGGGAACTCAGATGGCCCAGGCCGTACATTGGACTAGAACTTTTGGAACTGCCGACGCTTGTTATCATACTGGGATCAATCAGTCTAGTTTTGTCGTTGGTGGGATGCATCTGTACTAAAAGCTACAACAGAACGTTATACTTTATAGTAAGTGATACTGACAAATAAATTCTAATTTGGTGTGCCAAATACCCACAAAGAGGTGAATGTATGAATCGACTATTTATGAACATTTATATTGCATTTTGTCTACAACGCCTTGTTGAAGATCCGGACTATTATAATTCCTAATCAAGCACTACTCCTCAACACCAAAACTCCAATACTCTTATCGACATCCGTGCTTATGTCTAATCTTGCAATCATAACACCTGGATGTGAAAGAATACTTTTTTTTGGTACAAATTACCGAAACATGTTCCCACTAACTTCCAACAGAGTGATTCATATGAAGGTAGGAAATAGGGTGCTTAGAAATAAGCGGTTCATAGTTCTCATGCCATTTCCAGACTTTTGGAAGCATCCAGAAGCCTAGTATCATGTACCTATCAGAATTCGCAGGGTCTATCCAATTTTGAACACCAGAAGAGTCTAGTGTTGGTCAACATGCCCTGGAGAACGGACAAAGAATGAAATGACCATTGAGGATGACCCAAAGGGGATGTTACAGACAAAAAACGTACACAAGATAATTTTGGATGACCTCAAAGTGACGTTGATTAGCTGGGGCTCTGGAGATATCTATATCACGTGTGTATTTCACTTATCATGAAAACGCCAAGATATCTTCCGTAATAATCCAGGTAGAATGATGAAACTCTCAGGAATAATGAAAATGCTCAAAATGCACATACACCCTAAATGTGGTTAGCCAAAGTGATATACACTGCCCGCCACTTGCGATGGAACAACTCTTTTTAACGGTAAAAAACACAAATCTTAAAATTCGTTGAGATTCGTGATCAGAACTACCAACTTACTACATATACACTTTTTCCCTAAAAAAATCAGCCCTGAAAAATCCGAATTCGTCTCACTTCTCATGGAAACACCCCTGTATCTTTTGTAATTATTGAACTAGAGTTTTTTTTGGTTTTGACTTCAAAACACAAACCCGTCCTAGAAAATCAGAATTTTTACATGAAAAATCAATTGTTTGAGAGAAACTCTACTTAATTTTTATGATATCAGTGAGGTTTTCGGATTGTTAATGTTAATTCAGATTCTCATCTTCCCATTATTTTCAAAAAATCAAGTGTAATTATCAATGAGCAACTGTTTTCCATGATAATCTCAGGGCAGCATATGCTTTTAATTCAGTGAAACTGATGCAATCCAATCCCTTCAAATGATTTCAGACAATTCAGCAAGTAGGTAAACTAATCTGAATTCTACCTGTCCACCGAGTGCGATATTTTCTTTCAAAATCAACGTTTGTTTCGGTGTTGCAATGAGTATGAAGAATAATTTTGTTTCGGTTGGCAGAATGTTTCCTCAATATTTCAATAAAGGACCGTATAGTTTTCGAGATGAGAACCTTTGAAAATAGATTTTTTCAATTTTTTGCGGTATTTGCTCATCAATCGAAAAGCTGTCACTTCTGGTGTGGATAAAATGTGGATGTTCGGCACCCAGAATTGATTTTACGAATGGTCTTCCTCAGTTATGTTAGATGCCGACGTCGATAATTTTTCATACACTGCTCGATAATCTGAGAATGTGGTGCTGTGACAAAATAGATGATAGCATCGCACAGCCAAACGAATTCGTAAAATGTCTGCATCTTTGATGCCTGAGTACTCTCCAGATAGAATGATGGGGTTCAGGTATTGAAAGCGAACTATTTTGCCCCCTAGTATGTTTTACCGTAAAAATGGGTTTTTCTATCGCGAGTGGCGAGCAGTGTATATCACTTTGCCAACCCCATTCAGGTGGTACGTGCATTTTGAGCATTTTCATCAGTTCTAAGACTTTCACCATTCTACCTCAATTATTACGGAAATACGGGGGCGTTTCTATGAGAAGTGAGACAAATTCGGATTTTTCAGGGAAAAAGTGTATTTGTAGTAAGTTGGTAGTCCTGATCACGAATCTGAAGGAATTTTGAGCCTATTTTACCCCCTAGCCCCTGGCAAGGTTATGGTACCAGTATTTTGGGATGCACATGACATAATACGAAGATGGTCTGAAAAGTTTATGACCTCAGATTTCTGAGGTCCCTTCAACCCACACACTTATATCAGCGATGCTTCCATCTCTGTAACCCGTCCAAATAGTACAAAAAGAAATCGCTTGGGGCTAGATCCGGTGAGTAAGGTGGATGGTCAAGCAGTTCAAGCCGTAATTTGTGGATTTTGGCCATGGCAACCACCGAGGTGTGAGACAGTGCGTTGTTTTGGTGAAACTAGATTTTGTTTTTCAAATTTGTCTATTTTTCCGCAAGTTCTGCCTCTAGCTTGTCAAGTAATAATGCGTAGTATACTCCTGTGATTGTTTTTCTTTATGTGAGCATACGTTAGCCCAACTGTTATCAATCTGGTGTAAGAAATAAACAAAACGAGTCCCAGAACGAAACCTTGTTGAACACCCACGTGAAGGTCAAAATATTCAGATTTTCTATCGAATTCTTTATGAACTGATTTAATACAGTGGAATTCTATTTGAACTATCAGGTTCCAACAATTTCAATATTTGTTTTTGGTTATAGTCATGATTCTGTGTAAAGCGAAATCTCTATCACGGTTCAGTCAAGCTTTCAAACTGAAAATATTACAGAACTGTAGTAAGTAGAAGGTTTTGATTAGAAAAAATTCAGCCCCATTTAAATTTATAGAATCATACATTCATTATGTGATTTTCTAATAATTTGGGAATTCATTTTATTACTCTTGGGTTTCAAAACTGTTTAAATTTTGAAACAACATAGAATAACAAAGCGTTTTTATTTTTCAACCTTGAAAATTCATTACATTAAAATTAATGACCAATGAGTGTCATTTTATGATGAAAAATCTTGAAGTATTAAAAGTAATAGTTCCCTGAAGCTCCTCGTTTTGTGTTTTTATGTCATGATACTGGAAAACGGAGGCCATATTTATCCCAACACATATGTTGTCGATTGTTCTTTTCTAGTTCGTTCATGCTTCGATAGATCCACATTTCCCTTTGAGTGGTAAGTAAATATGCGTAATGAATATCACATCAATGTCAGTTATCGAAAAAGATAGCGGTATCTTTCGACAATGTTGTATGTAACAATAACAACTACCAAAACATGTGTCGTTCCACGTAGAAATTCAAGGGTACATTGGGATAAAAATAGTAACAATGAAAACATAAAACTCAAGCTTTAGATGATTTCGCAGAGTTTGATAATCAACTTTGCATTAAAGCATTCGAAATCCTGTCTATCACGAAAGTAGAAGTGAAATTCCTTCTAAAAACCATGAAAGAACAGTTGGGCTGAAATGTTCATAGGCTGACATTATTCAATATAGTTGTTGAAGGCGATGCAAAGATTATATTTTTTCCGGAGAGCATTCTCTCGAGGTCGGAGATCGGGAAAAAGTCGCTGGGGGTCAGATCTGGAGAATATGGTGGATGCGGAAGCAATTCGATACCCGATTCATGCAATTTTGCCATCGTTTTCATTGATTTGTGACACGGTCCAATGTATTGATGGAGTGGCACTTTCTTTTTCTTCAAATGGGTCTTTTCGCGAGTTCTTCCTTCAAACGCTCCAATAACGCCATGTAAAAGAAGCTGCTGGTGATTTTTCATTTTAAGATAGTTGATGAAGATTATACTGATACCTTAACCTTGCCAGTCAACTGTTGCGTCTTTGCACGCTTTGGAGTCGATGAAGTCCATTCAGAAGACGATCGTTTCGAATCTGGTGTGAAATGATAGAGCTATGTTATATCCACTGTCACATATCAACGCATCAATTTAGGTTTTTCATGGTGAAACAGCTTTAAAAGCTGCTCAGGATCATCAATTCGTTGTATTTGGTCGATTGTGAGCTCGGCACACACTTTGAACAAAGCTTTCGCTCCGTTTTTACCAAAAGTTCAATTGGGACTATATTTCATTTAGTATTTTCTAAAATTTTTCTTGAATAATGAAGTTTTCACTTGCTCACCTAACCTAACTTTTTATTTCTCTCAACAATTTCATAAACTTTAGTTGACAACTTTTCAGATTTGGTTCAACTTTGACATTTCCTATAATAAAATTCAGGGGGATTGCCTGGTTTGGGTTCCAGTGCACTATTGTTAACCTATAATATAGATATGAATATTTAATAGCACCAGTAAAATAGAACCTACTACCTACTACTACAGAGTTCCGTCAGATAAATAGGGACTCAAAATTCTATCTTTGTTCCTGCCCAAACGTTAATACTAAATTGCACTTGAGGTCGAATTTTTTGGAACTGCCTGGGGTTGTTTATGCTCCAAATATGTTCGTTATTTCGGTTGAATATCCCACAATTCGTAAAAGTACATTGATCTGTCCAAATTGCATTTTCCAGGAAAACAGTGAGATCAGGTCTTTTTATTACGAAATTCCAATCGCCTTTGGGGATCCCCTGGATACAATTTTTGAGATATGTGTATTTTGTAACATTTGGAACCGCTTTTTTGAGATGTCTCCAAGCACTTGTGTGACAAATATTTATTTGGGAGGAAATTCGATGTGTAGATTCATGTTTATCTGGAATTTCAGAACTTTCTCAACGGCATAATGTTAGTCAAGTAAATGCACAACTTAACTTCAATTCAACCATCTTCGTATCTTTCATATTTTCCGAGATACCAATGGTGGGGTTCGAATTTGAAACACCCTGTATATAAGTGCGCCAGGACCTAAAATAGGCAATGTCCATATTCATAACATACACTAAGCAACTCCTCTGTTTGTTTTCAGTTTGGTTTGGTCCTTTGCATTGTGTTGTGCCTAGAACTGATAATTGCCATCATTGCTTTCCGAAATAATGGAGAGCCAAGACGATCTAAGACACAATTATTGATGGAAGAACACCTAAAACTCAACGGTTCCCAGTATTACTTCAGCGAGGTTGAAGAACATGTGAGTTAGAACTGATGTTGGCGTTGTGAAATTTTAGTGTTTTCTAGTCAAAAATATGTACATACACACATGAAAGTTTTGTCTTCGATGGAAATTGTATTGTTTTCCACTCAAACACGGAAAGACTTCATTATCAAAATTGATTTTCTAGTTCATGTTCAAGACCGTCACTAATTTTTCTTGTTATTTCAATAATATAATACAGGTCTCAACATGAAATTATTCTCAAATTAGTACTGCTACGTTTTTTCCGTGGGTTCACCAATAATTGACTACACTGCACAATATTCAAACTCAACTTTATTTCACTATCAATGTTAACATTTCAACTATTATCCGAATGTGTATCGCCTTATTAGATCACTCCACGTACCGCACTGTTTCAAACTTGACTGTAGTGGATAACGCTCATATCTGGCAATCGAAGGTGGTGGAATGTTCCCTGCAATTCCATCGAGCCACGGTAACGGTATTCTCGTCACATCTAGAGCGAGCGCGCTCTTAGCCACGTCACAGATAGTTTATGGCTAACAGTGGCGGACTGCGTTACTTTCTTCAGGGCATGATTTATAACAATTCATAAATAAACAATTCTAAAATGAGGTCAGGATCACTCAGTCATAAAATACGGTTGAGATTTAATATAGATCCTTCCACCCCAGTTGAAATTGGGAGAAAGAACGGTAGTTCTTGATCGAATCAAGCTACATAAACCACACAGATACTAGTGAGCTTCGACGTGGTGAGGACATGATTAGGCTAATTAGCATAGCATAGTATTTCCAGCAGATATAACCGTTTCTCCGCTTTTTGTTTATGATCAACTTATTTGCAGTGGGAAGGTGTTTTTTACAAACAAACGGACGGTACCGAAATGGGCAGTCCATTGAGCCTAGTGGTGGCAAACGTTTTCATGGAAAATTTTGAGCCTCAGAGCAAGCGGCCGTGAAACCATGTTGTTGGTTGCGTTACGTTAATGACACGTTCATGGTATGGCACCTACACTCTATCCACCCAAAAATCTAATCCACAATTGGAAAAAGAGTTCTAAGGGACTCTAGCCTTCTTTGATATTCTTGTGAATAGACATGGAAATGATACATTGGGCTACAGAGTGTACACTGTAGAGGAAACCAACACTCACAAGCAGGTACCCGAACAAAAACTCTAACCACCAGCCACATCAGAAGAGGGGGGTAATTGAAACCTTGGTTGAGGGAGCACGACGTACCTGTGAACCTGAAAGTCTTCCTAAGGAACTCAATCACCTAAAGAATGCCTTCGAAGGCATTGAGTACAGGAACCCCAGCTAGGCTGGTCAAGGGAAAAGGTTTCCTTTCCATGTTGAAAATATTACAGAGTGGATTGAGAGAATCTTAGTGAAACACTACGCGAAACTCATTCGGAGATACACACTATCTCATTCGGAGATACAGTAAAATTCGAACACTCAAAGTTACAATCCAAGATTATGTAGAAAGGCAAAAGAAATTGAAAAACATAGGGATAACTTCAATAGAAAAGAAGAGGCAATGTCTTTGAAAATGTTTACCGCAGTAGTAGACGAAACGTCAGTCATGAAAACCTGCAGACCACGGCCAAAATACCCGAAAACTAGCTCATCTTCGGCCGAGAAAGTTTATATTCTTTGTTTAAGCCACACAAGGTCACATAGGCTCTGATTAATTTATGCAGAGGTGATGAAGGCGCTCAACTCAGTCATTTTTGGTTTTGGGATAGAATTAGTCTTTTGAAATCAACCAAAAATGCGATGTTCGATTGTTTAGCACCACGTTAATCAGCGGATAAAACATTACTAGCTCTCCAATTCAACTCATATCTTGAACAATAAAGTAGTTAGCAATAGTGTCGAGTTGAGTTTAGTCACACTGTAT
>WOGR01008958.1:0-11575 GCA_015342045.1 Leptinotarsa lineolata | reverse complement strand
CCCTCAGTAGGCCGACGAAACTGCCCATAAATCGGAAGAAGTGCACGACGTACTTTTTTAACCGAGTATGAATTTTGATAATAAAATTCAATAATTTGCAAACGTTGTTCATTCGTAAGTCGATTCATGGTTAAATTATAGACCAAAGTGAACAAGTTTGACACAAGACATGATTCACGCATGATCTGTCAAAAACAGTGTTGCCAAAAAGATATCAGCGAAAAAATCACTCATTATGATTGTAAATTCTTATTATTTTTCAGCAGAAGGTGCTGGGAAGATTTCTGATAGCTCACGGTATCAGATTATTTTTAAGAAAAATTTAATTTTCAATCATTGAAAATTGCTGTATAAAACGTGGCGCAACTTGATAATTGACTGTGAGCGAGATGAATGACCAATTCATTAAAAAAATTCATAAGTATATTGAGGTATGCAAGATTTTCTAAGAATCGCACGATCAAATTTAAGGCCTCGTTGATCCGTAGCTCGCACAAGTTTGGACTTTTTATGATTGACGCTTTTACACTGATATGAAGTATGTTTAAACGAAAAAACCTATTTGAAACTCAATGTGTCTACGTGATAATTCAATTAATAAAGTTTGGAAAAACTCCAGTATTGAGAAATCAACATTCATCTGCCCATTATCTTTACCAATATTTTCTGGACACTCATGACCACAATTTCTTGACAATAGTGAATCAGCAATTGGTTCCTGGTTTACGAAAACAAATTCTGAGAATTTGCTAATAGTAATACAAATAAAGCTAAACAACGTGAGGCATGATTGATTGTATCGAAAATGATGAGCGGTTTGAACTCTGAAACAAATTACTAATAAGGAAAAACCCATATTTAATGTGAACCCGACTGAATAAATTATTGGGTTCGAAATAGAAAAGAACTATTGAAAAAATTTCAAGGACACCCAAGGTGATCAAACACGTTTTACGGATGAAAATATTTTGTTTTGTGATATAGGAGGTCTGTTGGAAAAAAATAAGGTGAATTTTCATTTTTTCACAAAAAATATTTATTTATTCATCAATTGTCCCCTTCTAAGTAGTCCCTCTTAGATATAATACACTTCTGCCATCGTTTTTTCCAATCTTTGAAGCAGTTCTGATATACAATTTTCGGTATGTCCTTCAGCTCTCCCAGCGATTTGGTTCTTATCTACGCATTCATTGCAAAACGCCATCCTTTCATGGGTCTCTTCAATCTTGGGAACAGGAAAAAGTAGCAGAGGACCAAATCTGGAGAATACGGTGGCTGAGGCATGATTACGGTGTTGTTTTGGTCAAAAAATCACTAACACTATGACGAGTTAGTAGTTGCATTATTGTGATGCAAAAGCCATTAATTGAATATCCACAGTACTGAACGTTTTCTTCGTATTGCTTAGCCAGAGGCGAGATGCACTACGCGACGATAATTGAAGAAACCCGTGAGAAAAACCTCTAATTTGATCGAAGTTGGCGTGCTTTTCTGGCCTTGGGTCACCTGGGCTCTTCCACTGGGTCGATTGGACTTTGGTTTCGATGTCATAACCATATACCCATGATTCGTCATCAATTACGACACTTTCAAGCAAATCTCGATAGCCGTTCGCGTCATTAAAAAATTCCTGAGCGATGCTCATGGGACGGTTTTTTTTTGGTCAAAATTTAGCAATTTTGGAACTAACTTCGCTGCCACAAGCTTCAAGACCAAAATTTTCGAAAAAATTACATGGCATGTGCCAACCGATATCCTCAGCAACTTCTCTAATAGTGATTTGACGATTCTCCATAACAAATTTCTTCACTCTCTCAACATTTTCATCAGTTGTCGATGTGCTGAGGCGTCGTCATTCACATCTTCTCAACAATCTGTGAAAAGCTTATACCACCTGTAAACATTTTTCGAACTCGTATGTCACTGTCAACATTTCAAGTGTTTTTGAGCTCTTCATTTCATTTTTTAGACAAAATTTGATAAAAATTCTTTAATTGATTTTTTCGATAGCAGAAAATCGAACACGCAAAACACTTCACTTTTATGCTTCTCAACAACAAACTAAACATGCTAAATAGCTGAAAATGTGAACATTTATTCGAGGCGAGTCCACCAACATAAAAAATTTAAAAAAAGGTTATCGAAAGTACGTATCCCGCGAAATTTGAACATTCACCTCACAATATTTTTTATTTAAAGGTTTTTAAGAGTTTTAAGATTTAAATGTATGAAGGTTTAAGGTTTTAAAGGTGTTTAAGGGTTTCTAAGGTTTAGAGGTTTCTAAGGTTTAGGGGTTTTTAATGTTTGAAGATTTTAATATTTGAAGGTTTTTAAGGTTTGAAGGTTACAATATTTAAAAGGTTTTAAAGGTTTCAACGAAATCCAAGTATGGAAAGCAATATACATTATTTTTTGTCAAAGTTAACTGTATAATTGAGATTTCAACAACACTTTAGAATTATTGAAAAAAATAATACGTTCAAGTTCAAATGCACTATTAAAAACCAGTAACTATTCAAATCTGTTCTCATAATACCATGACATAATCGCATATCTTCGAATATTTTCTACAATGCCACTTGACTTGACGAATTTCTACCTTGATAATCACACGTAATTGTTTACTCAATATTAACCTGCAGTCCGATGTCAGCCATCATTTATTTGCATTCGTTAATGAGATGAGATGACACTATTTTGAGCAATGAATCGACTGTCGCCGACTTAAAAGAGTAAATTCCCAGTTTGGAAAATAAAAAGGTAACAGCTTTTTCAGCATTCCAAACTATTTATAAAACTTGGCGCTTTAACAGTTTGCCGTAAATCAAACGGGTAGCAAATATTTATGCGAATAACATTCCTTTCAATGATACAATAACAAAAAAAAGAATTTCGACATATTTTTCAAGGTGCTCATGAGTAATGTGGCAATACACTCGAATACAAAAATAATTTGATTATGGGCTTATTAACACAGTTACATTTAATGTATTGAAAAAATAAAGTACCTCAAGGTGTGCTTACGTTTAACAATTTGCAGATCACGCAAGAGACTACATGTCACACATTAACGAATGATGCAAATCTAAACTAATATAATTAAGAGAAAAATATTTGATTTTTTGATGTTCATTTGTAATGGATTAGTTCAAAAATTACTAAACCAATTATTTGAGCTCCTCCATCCATAGAAAGCTACATTATCAGGGAATAAACTGGACTGTATGTTGTTTTCAACAAGATTTGAGGTCTCTACGAAAATTACAGTGTGTCTGTATCGAAAATGCGCCTATGAAAGTCATCATCACTGTGAATATTATCTATGCATAAAATAATGCACCACATGTTTCTAGTGTAGCTTGTCAAATATAGAAAGAGGTTTGAGAATTTCTGATCTCGCTATCTCTCTCTTTCGCTAGTACCGTACAATCTAAAGAGAGAAAGAGAGCAGAAATTCTCAAACCTCTTCCTATATTTGACAAGCTGTACTCAAAATTACCCACAAAAAACCCTCGAGGCTATTTATATACCGTCCCAATTTTTGTACAATTAGTGAATAAAAATACGGAAAGCATCGAAAAATGTTTATCCTTCTCCTTTAGAAGTCGCGAAGGGTATGAAAATGCTGAAGGTGAGAAAAATGCCTTGGTATGAGCGAACAGCCCTAAGCTCAGTCTATTAGTTGCTTACACCTCATATTTAGAAAGCTATTTTATAAAGAAATAATATAGGCTACTTTTCATTTAGATATTATTACGGGATCGGGATCTATTCGGGATAATAAGTCATATTCTGTATTATACGATGACGAAGCCGCGTATAAAATCCTTCCGAAATTATTTTAATTCCAAAAACAGACAGATGAATATTTTTGAATATGAAAGCTCTATACTAATGAGGCATGCCAATTTTCTGGCAGTTTCTTTAGAATGGATACATCCAAGACCTTCACCTTATCTCAAATCGAAAATATGCCCATCATTATGAGCCATAATCATGAAAATACGACGAGTTTCAGTTTTTTCCTCAATCATGTTTATTACTTAGGAAAAAACGATCTAAATTCGACTTGTCCTATCGTGTTTTTCAGATGACAATACACATTTTTCTAACTTCCTATAAATCATAGGCGTCATGTGTCTATTATTGCTACGGCGTCAAATATGGAGTTACTAAAAATAAAATACATACTTTCGCACATCATTTGTTATTCATAGACGTTAAAATCGATTATTAAGTTTTCTCGGTAAAACCCATTAGTTCCTATATTGCTCGTATAAACATCCTTAAACATACTTAAAATTCCTGATTCCTCAACTATATATGAATCATTTATGATGAAGGAACTAATTTTTACAAAGAGTGCACAATATTTATATATTTTTTATTACCAACACACATTCCAAAATGAGTAATCTGATTTTACTACTTGTTGAGAGAGAGTAATACAATATTCACTATATAGCGAATATCTAAATTCTATTGATTTCAGGGCTTGGGGAGTTATAAACCCTGCTATTACAAATATACTTCAAAGTCAAATTTAGAGCTTACACAATAGATGAAGTGTTCCGTTCTCACATTATTTTGTATTTTCGTACATAAATAAATAATTGAAAGTCAAATTTAGAACTTACAAAGTCAAATTTAGAACTTACACAATAGATGGAGACTCAGTGTTCCGTCCTCACCTTCTTTCGTATTTTTGTACATAAATAAATAATTCAAAGTCAAATTTAGAACTTACACAATAGGTGGAGACTCAGTGTTCCGTTCTCACCTTATTTTGTATTTTTGTACATAAATAAATAATTCAAAGTCAAATTTAGACTCTACAAAGCCAAAGAACTTACACAATAAGTGGAGACTCAGTGTTCCGTCCTCGCCTTCTTTCATATTTTTATACATAAATAAATCAAAGTCAAATTTAGAACTTAAACAATAGGTGGAAACTCAGTGTTCCATCCTAAACCTCTTTCGTATTTTTGTACATAAATAAATAATTCAAAGTCAAATTTAGAACTTACACAATAGGTGGAAACTCGGTGTTCCTTTCTCTTTTTTTTTGCATTTCTGTACATAAATGAATAATTCAAAGACAAATTTAGACCCTACAAAGTCAAATTCAGAACTTACAAAGTCAAATTTAGAACTCACACAATAGTTGGAGACTCAGTGTTCCGTCCTCAACTTCTTTCGTATTTTTGTACATAAATAAATAATTATATGTAGTTACAGGAGTTGAATAGCTCGCAGCTCGCTCGAAAATAATGAATTTGTACCCTATCCTGGATCTCCATATATCAAGGTAGTAAAAATCATAAATTCAAATATTAGAAAAGAAATTTTACAAACCCATTCGAATGGACACGAGAAAAGCTTGTACTTATTGTAAACAATTCTCTGGGTCAGAGTACAATCACCGTATGCACTTGTCAACATTTCAAGTGTTTTTTGAGTACTTAATTCCAATTTCTATATAAAATTTGATGCAAATTATTTGATTAACTTTTTTCGATAGCAGAAAATCGCCGAACACGCAAAACACTTTCATCTTTAATGCCTCTCACAAACAAACTAAACATGCTAAACAGCTGAAACTGTGAACATATGTTCGAGACAAGCGTACCAACATAAATAAACGCTAATCGAATGTACGTAGCCCGCGAAATTTCAGAATTCACTTCATTCACATACCTGGTATATTTGACTCATGGTTTTTGCCATTTGTTACAGATTTCGGGATTTTTTAAGTATACAGAATATAAGTTTTTTCTTTCGTTGAAAATGATACTTATTGAATAAATATTTAGGTCACTGGGTACACCATCATTAATATCTACTGACCGACCTCGAATTTATCATAAACTATTTATAAAACTGCGCCGATTATTGAAATTCGCAAGAAACTGGAGTAATCCATAATCTTTGGTTTATATTCTCCACAATCTAAGCAAGCCGTACATTATTATTGTATTGGCAGTGATTGGTGCGATACGTTAGAGAAAAAAATAGAAAATAGTGCGTCGTAAATAGAAGGTATGTAAGCAAATAATATAATATTAATTTGGGACTTAGGACGTTGCGCATTGAATTTTTCAATGAAACATAGAAAGATACAAAAGCGTAAAATTGTATCACCTTTTCAAATTGAAAATTTTTGGTGCTGCAGGTGTTCATATTACGGTACGTGGAAAAATTCTGAATATTTTTTCGCATAAAAGACAATGTTTATTTTTTTGGGGTTGTACCTAATTGTATAACTAAACTTTTATCACATCAGACATAACTTTATCCCTCAAATTGACATCACTTGGAGTGTTGCCTGAACTATTGAAACTTGCATTACCAACCTTTTGAAAATATACTATTCTGAATGATTTTACTCACACTAGGACGTGAATTGTTACTTTGAATAGTTGTTATACTTTTTACTGTATTGCCATTAGCGTACGTTGCTTTGTTGAGAGATGTTCCCAAAAAAATAACGCTTTGGTAATCTAATCCTCGACCTTCGCATTATTGATCTAAACTATTCACTGAAACTAGTTAATAATTTGCAAATATATCGCTTTTCAAACCTGTCAACAAGTTCAACAAGTTTACGATCATTTCATAATGCTTTCAAGTTACACAACTTCCAACTCATATAAAGACTATTCACATAATTACAGTTGATTGAGACAAAAAAAAATCAACTGAATGATAAACTGTCTAGTTTCTTTTCACCACTCAACTTTAATCGACGCCATCTAGACTTGTAATAACACCATAAAAGTAATGGATCGCAAACAACTGGTATTTGCGAAGAAAAATCTATGAAAAACATATGATGCGCATTCCTATAATGGGTCGTCGGAAGGTCAAGGTACTTTGTAAAAAATACATGACACTGGTTGAATAGTTGACGATTCAAACAGACTTATGGTATACATAGTTCCACAAACAGGCGACATAATATCTCAACAATTTCACAATTATAATTGTATTGCATGAAACTGCAATACAAACATTAATCTGTAAATATATAACTCTACTGAAAAATCGTTTGAAAATAATAAAAATATAATAAGTGAATATCATAGCATCTGCCCAATCAATTAATGTTATAAATAGAGAAAAAAAATCTATCGTTGAGGGCGCCAGTAGTTACATCAAACGGTAAACAACTGCTCCGAATAGATGAATGGGAAACTAATCTTTAGTGTTTTGGAGTTTGTTGTGTTTTGAGTTGTTTGATTGCGTAATTGTGACAAGAGTACTTTCTGGCGCGGTTTTTATAGACGGGAGAAACTGATGAACACGTGAAATAAATAATTTCGCAGACAAGTGAAAGACAAGTGACACCTTTGTGTTTCACCGTTTGACAGTTCTAATATTTCTAATATATCTTTTTCGATCTGGATGATGTGCTTTCCTATAGTTCTTGCAATAGTGACTTTCATATATTTTGCACAACAACGACGAGTGGGTTTTGATGATATACAGCGACCTCTTTCGATTATTCAAAACAGTAAAGTATTTCCATCGATTAGTAAAGCCATCGATTTTCTTATTTATTTTGTGTGGTAAACGAAAGAAACTAAATAACTGAGCGTGCATTTCAACGTGATTCACTTTTTATATTTCATTCAGCCCAGTGAACGGACCAGTTGTTGTGGTCTATTTATTTATCGGTTGGAGTAACACAGTGATAACCTTGCCATGGTACTACGTTATTAATAAGAAAGTACCCGTTTGCTTGCCAATACAGGAGACAGTAACAAATCCGATTGGATTCGAGAGGTACCTTCTTTTTTGTCAATTCGAGCTACACTAGTTTGATAAAACTATCAAAAAATAATCCAAAATAGTTCGAAGACAACATAAAACAAAATGTAAAATTATACAAGATATCACGGTATTATAGTTATGATCTGAGATGAAAACAGATCCTGCAATTCTGAAGAGAAAACCTTAATTGAATATTCCATTCGACGTATAGTTCTTACAAAAAAAACTGTCAAGGCGAACATGAAGATAATTCAATTAGGGTTCTTCGCGTGTGCGTATATTTCCAAAAACTGTCATAATTTTGAACAAAAAAATATCGATATTTCTTATTCAGGAAAAAAAGGCGCCTAAATTTGGGCCGTGGTAGCGATAGCTTACTGTGTAAAATTTCAAAATGGCCGAAGCAATCGAAAAAACCCGTTATTGAACATACCTGTTTTCAACAGTTTTCGCAATCAATTGTTCCGTTTGAATGACAATTCAATTCAGATTCTTACAATTTCTCGGAAACACGTTCGTCCTGTCATATTTTGAAAAATTTTACATTAGAAAAACAAAAATCGTTTGGTTATCTCTGGGTTTTTTTTGAGGTATTTAATGATATTTTTCAATTCCTTCCAACTCTTTCAATTCATATCAATCAAGAAAAAAAGTACAAATTTACAATGGTCTCAATCCTCAAGCAAATGACATTGCATTAGTTTGCAACTATCTAGATGTTCTCCTTTTCCTGTTCTACTCCTGCCACCTGCAAAACCAGCAGAAGAGAAACATTAGAAATACACATGTGATGCCAAAAAAAATCTCATGAGTTTGGAAGGTCAGTGAATAATGGCGACCAAAAATTAAATGCTCAAAAACACTTGAAATGTTGACAGTGGCATACGATTATTGTACTCTGTAAGGGGTACGTACAAGCTTTTCACAAAAGGATAAGAAAATGATTGCCAACGCTTGTCCCGACGCCCCAGCACATCAACAACCGATGAAGATGTTGAGAAAGTGAAGAAAATTGTATTGGAGAATCATCGAAACACTATTAGAGAAGTTGCTGAAAATGTCGGCATATCGGTTGGCTCATGCCATGCATTTTTTTCTAAAAGCATGAGCATGAAGTGTATGGCAGCGAAGTTCGTTCCAAGATTGCTGGGTTTCGACAAAAAAAAAACGTCGCATGAGCATCGCTCAGGAATTGTCCAATTGTCCCAATGGACGAGCCCAGAAAAGCCAAGACCAATTTCGATCAAACATCAAAATTTTGCTCACTGTTTTCTTCGATTACCGTGTCGCAGTGCATCAGTAGTTCTTGCTACATGATCATACGGTCAATAAGGATTATTATTTTGAAGTTATGCGGCACTTGCGAGAAGCAATACGAAGAAAACATCCTGTATTGTGGCTTTTGCTTCACAATAATTCCACCTGCTCACTCGGCACTGCTTGTTCGTAATTCTTTGAGAAAAAAACAACACCTAGACATGCTTCACCAGATTTGGCACCCTGTGACTTTTTTGTGTTTCCAAGATTGAAAAGAAGCGTTTTGCGACGATTAAGGAGATAAAAATCGAATTGCTGAGAAAGTTCAAGAACAAAGCAAAAAGTGCATATCGGAACTGCTTCAAGGATTGAAAAAACGCTGGCACAGGTGTAGTATATCTGAGGGAAACTACTTAGAAGGAAACTAAATAGAAATTGATGAATAAATAAATATTTTTTGAGAAAAAATAAAATTCATTTCATTTTTCGTCGAAAAATTGTTAGTTCCAAAGAGGTGGTTTTAGTGTACACGTGGTACTCTCTGGATATGTACAAAAAAATTGCTAACGATTGTTATGCTAGCCGTCGTAAGCACAAATTTCATCAATAGCATGGATTCTTGAAGAGAAAATAATTGTACTCACCAGAGATATCCAATGTGGAGAAGAAATTCATATTTTCAACTTATTACTAAAATGAGAGTAGATATAAACTGAAATTGTTTTGTGTCACACTCTGAGGACGCACATAAATCAACTAGAAGTAATACAGAGGAGATTCATAAGGCTGACATACTCGAAAAATCTCTAACTTTATCTGAATCACAGATCTTAGACCTGAGACAGTTATTCTTCGTCATCACCAGTATTAAATATTACACGTCAAAACACTCCAACCAACTTCCTACTCATAACTATAACACACGAAATAAAAACTATCACACATTTCCTTTTATGACCAAAACTACAACATATAGTAAGTTTGCTTATCTTGCACCAAAATGCTATAATTATATTCCGGAAAATATCTGAAAAGTACTAATACGTGGAAAAAACGGCTGAAATACTTTATCAACAACAAACCGAGAAGTGTAATAACTGCATTATTGAATGATTAATACTTCTATGTTCACCTCAGTAATGCCTTATACTTTATTTTTTTTTATCAATCTTAATATTCAATTCAGTAAGTTGTTCGTTGTCATATCTATATATTACGATTTATTCATCATTTTCATTCATTTTTTCATCTAAGTATTGGGTATATATTGTTTTTACTATGTACTAGGCGAAATCACGCACAAGAAACATTTTTTCAAAAATGTTTCATTTGTGATGCCTCTGTTTGTTTACCTTGCTACTTTATATATTATATCAGTATCCTGTATTATTTCGTAAATAATCTTATTATTATTATTAATTTCCTAAGGCAGCTTTTTGGAGTAGGAAGAATTCGGGGCTCGTAGTTCAATATTCGGAGTTAATTTTTTAGCCATTCAATTATGAAACTGAATAAAATAATTGAAACTGAAATATATTTTGCAAGTTGCTTTCTGTTATGAAATTTATCATACTATTCTCATTCGGAATACCCTTCACAAATGAATCTTATCTTGAAAGGTATCTGGATATATCATAAGAAATTGACATTACTCGTGAGAATGAAGATTGATGACGTAAATCATTTGAGCTCGTTGGATAATATACGATTACTACTCTATATCTTCCTATCCGCCTCAATTACGATAGGTTGACTTTTACGTTTCGGGATTTGGCAACCCTAGTGTTGCAATCTGGCAACTCACAGCTCTATAGTGAAGTTGGACATTTTTGAGGTTATACAAATTCCGAACGTTTCGACATGCGAGCGCGATTTGTTTTGTTTACAGTAACTTAAAAAATTCATCTCGGCCCAAGAATGGAATTAAATCGTGAACATTTTCGTGCGGTTATTTTTTACAACTCTCGACGTGGATTAATTCAATTTTTGGCGATGAAGCTCCATCAAGGACCAGTATTTATCGATGGTATGGTGAATTCAATCGTGGTCGTATATCGTAGTTCACTTCAAGACGAATTTCGTGAAGGTCGTCCAAAATCAGTCGTTATTCCGAAAACCATTAATGCTGTGCGCGAATTGATAATGCAAGATCGTCATGTGACCTATCGTGAGATTGAGACAACCTTAGGCATTAGTGGAACCAGAATATATCCCATATTGCATTAACATTTGACTATCAAAAAAAAATTGTTCGCGTTGGATCCCACGCAATTTTTCAATCGCTTAAAAAAAGGCTCGTGTCGATTGGTTGAAGGAAATGCTCAAAAAATACGATCACGGTGCTTCGAAACACGTCTATGACATCGTGACAGGTGATGAATCGTGGATTTTCGCGTATGAGCCGCCAGAAAGTAAACAGCAGTCGACTGTGTGGATGTTTCAAGATGAGCCAAATCCAACGAGAGTGATTCGCGCACGAAGCACTTCCGAGCAAATGCTCGCCTGTTTTTTTCGGAAAAATTGGACATGTCGCAACCGTACCACT
>WOGR01008957.1:0-11576 GCA_015342045.1 Leptinotarsa lineolata | reverse complement strand
CACTGTTTGGTGTGGATTATAGGTGGGTGGCATCATCCGGTGGCCGGAACGTTACTGTGAATGGCGAGCGCTACCGTGAGATGATTGACGACTTTTTGTTGCCCAAAATGGAAGAATTGGACATGCCTGATATGTGGTTTCAACAAGACGGTGCCACATGCCACACGGCACGCGAAACAATGGCCCAATTAAGAGCCGCCTTCGGTGAAAAGTTTATCTCACGTTTGGGGCCCGTCAATTGGCCGCCTAGATCGTGTGATTTAACGCTTTTGGATTATTTTTCGTGAGGTCATGTTAAGGCTCATGTCTACAGGAATAAAACAGCAACGACTGATGCTCTGGAAGCCAATATTGAAGCATCTACACGGAATACAACTTAACACCTAGGATTGCTGCACGGGGTCTTATATTAACTGCAGACCATCGAAGGGAGATATTACGTTTTGCCAGAAAACACGTTATTTGATCAAAGGCTAACTAGGAACGAGTGTTAATCACCCGATGGGTCCCGATTTTGTTCATACAATAACGACAGACATGTCCATGTGTTACGGCATCCCAATGAACGATTTGCTCAATAAAAATTTTCATAATTCATAAACCACATTAGTTGGTGAATGCTCCGATATGGTGTTAGGTATTTTTTTTGACTGCACTTACGGACCTCTTAGTCATATACAATGGGTCAGTTACAGCTGAAAGGCACATAATAGTGTTTTGAAGCAAAACTACCATTTGCTCATTATATCAGTAAAAATTTCCTACTAATGCAAGATAACGTCAGACCCCATGTTGCACAGATAGTCAGAAATAACCATGGAGAGGTTAAAATTATTACCATGTCATGGCCAGCATGTAGCCATGATTCAAATCCAATGAAGAAATATTTGGGATATCTTCGGTAGACGATTGAGAGAGCACTCGATCCAACCAAATAAGCTAGGAACTGGGAATGAGGCTACTTCAGGTTAGGAGAGGACTGGACCAGAATGAAATAAGGCACATAATTTGAGGTTTGGGCGTTTGATGTGATGCTGTTATACGTAGTAAAATTGGTTAGGTTTGGTTAAGTTAGGTCAAAAGTGAGTGAGTCAGAATTATCATTAGCAATAATTTACGTTACCATTGAATACGCCTACAGAATCTATTGTACAGTGAAACAGGTCTTGTGGTTTTGCAAACGGTTTCGATAAAATCTATTCATAGCCTTGTATATCCATAACAGTAAATTCTTCTTCGTTTCATTCTCACGACCCGAGTGGAAAGGCGGAAATAGAGGTGAGAAATGATCTTTCGTTGTATGTTCCATTTCGAAGGCTGTTCGACAAAATAGCTGCACATAAAACGAATAATATGCGTTTTAACACATGCAATCTAGGAAATAACCGGCAATTTTTATGTTTACGAGCCGCGAACTGCTTGGATTCCAGTTGATATCCACCAATCCTGACCATTCCATCCAGAATCGCGTCAGCCCGATCAATACGGAATTGTATGGCGCAACTCGAACGTTCACAATACATGCACAACTTCCGAAATGCTGGATTAATTCACTCGGATTTGCTGGTATTGTTGTACCGAGGCCTCTTTCATAGATCAAAATTCAAGCGTTGTTTCCTGATCCCTATAGTCCGGTCGTTCACTACCACCTAAAAACTGATTGAATGTCATTCTGTTAGATGTATTTGGATTGAAAATCTGCTGTAGAATAGATCTGACACTCGTCATCGATCACTCTTCAGTTTTGAATAGAAATCAAAGTGTGGTGACGCTTCTTCTTGTTTCTCAGCAATCCTCCGCTATTTCACTCATATCACCAATAATCTGATGTAGAATAGATTTGTTGCTCATCATCGATCAATCTTCACTTTTGAAGCAGCTCCACTATCATGCTTGGAGGGATTTTACGAATAGGGTTGAATCCCTCTTTTAAGTCAACTCCAAACCAACTTTTGATCATCAAGATTCTTCTGGCTTTCTCTCCATCTATGAGTCACTCACTAATTCCAGTGAATGTAATTTCATAGTTCCGGAACGTATCAGTTACCAAATTTTGCTTCCTTCAGGATTGAAACATCTGCATTGCTTGTTCCATCACCAAGACCCATTTTACACCACATCGTGGTACGCATACCCCTTGCAGTTGATTCGTTCTTGAATGCCTCCGTTTTCTGTAAGGTATCGCTGATCTCTGTCTTCTTTTTGCCGTTGGCAACTCATGTCTTCTCTAGGATTTTGGTCTTCTCCAATTTCTTCTAGAATTGAATTGATTTCTACTGATTTTTGAAAAAACAATTCGTTGCACATGATATACTGAAAGGAATTCGAATTTTAATTATAGAGTATCATCGACTCTATGTTGATGATGGCCACTACCTTGCACTGACGAGAGGCCAAATAGCCCGAAACCGGTCTGCAAGTGTTCAGTTGTATCGCCAACAAAATATGCAGGAAATACTTCAGTGGAGATTCCTGCACTGACACCTGACGGATATAATTCAACGCCTCTCGAGGTATTAGCCAGGAAAGTAGTTGTTTTCTGATAGGTGTCAGTCCAATAACCTACAGTGTAGAAGTTGAGACCGGCCTGAAGGTATTGTTCCTTCAAATGGTTTGATCCACTGCCAGTCTTCAAGTATGCCCACTGACTATATGTGAAAAATAATTTCTACTGCTTTGCTTTGACCTAGGAACATCCTGTTTGTCTTGTTCATTCATTTGATCCCTCCTTCGAATAACATGATACCCTAGTAATTTTCAACGGTTCATCTGTAGGTGCTCTATCTCACAACAGCAGTACAGAACATGCACAAGCACAGTCAGAAAGTCATCAAAACTTCAATGAAGACGAAGCATTTCATCGCCTCAAAAAACTGTTGAAGTTTTTCGAAACCATGTTTGTATATATCAACTTCGGAATGATAGAAACGGTTTCAAAAAGTGGTATTAATGCAAAAATGAGCTTTCTCTATTCCTGTACAGTAATTGTTTTCAGAATGTCTTCGGAATTTTATTGCTGGTGCATCTACAGAAGAATGCTAGCTTTTTTATCCCCAAATATGCATTTATCATCTCCTTCTTTGCTCTTAAAACTGTTTGAATATCAATTGGAACGACTTCTCCTTAGAAAATGATATTTCCACTGTATATTCGACTCATCACGAGATTTTGTCACCCACAATTGAATTAATTTTGTACAATAAAATATTCTGTAAGAAGTCAGATATTTTTGAATTCTTGTCGCTCATAGAGGTAAATTGATATGTGTTTTGATGAAATTCATTAAAATAGTTGTTGAAATGAATCAGCTGGAATATTCAGAACTTCAGTCCAGCCTATAAAACTCAATGTCATCTTCAAGTTACACAACAACACGAATCTATTTTTAATAAGAGCTGCCTGTAACCATAATTTCTACACGCCAGTGTGAAATTTTTATACCGTCGTTATGAGTTATAATTTCGGCACCCTCGACCCAATAACGAAAACGGCCATTATTATTTAACACACCTCATTCAATTAGTGTGCTTGGATAATGGGTCGACAATGAGGGAAGTCGAGGATATTATCGGAAGTTCTGAATTTCACGAGACATTCCTCTTATTTTGGAGGGGGCGCCACCATCGCAGACGATTACCCAGCAATGCCTCTAAGCTTCTGTCATAATCGTGAAATGAGTGAATCGGAATTACGGCACTGCTTCCTATTATATTCAATTCATATTCTGTTCTCATGTATTGTATAATCTAGAAGGATTTGCCTTGAACAGACTGTCTTGATAGGCGAGCGGACCGTGGTAGTTTTTTGTAATAGCTAGCCAAAATTAGAACAGTTTAACATCTGGACCTAATCCTGGGACAAGCGACAGGATCGAGATGCTCAGAAAAACCCCGAGTGGGATCAGTTGAATCTCTCCTTTCCCTATGTAAGATTATTCTTCAAAAACACATCATTGTCTGTATCCCATTTCGATTCGAAATCTGTGACAGATGCGAATCAACTACAATAGCTTTATCCATGGCGTATTTGGTAAATATATTGTAAAATCTTTTTGTATTCCTAAAAACCTATGGTTTCTTTGGGTCAAAGGCTGAAAAACTATCAATTGTCTCGCTAGTTGTTGATGAACTGTCTTTGATTGAAAACCCTTTCGGAAACAATATAAGATTTTGTGGATACTCTAGCCATGCACTTGAGATTGCCTAGTCAACCTACTTATTTGCGCATGTATTTCTTCCAGATAATGTTCGATATATATTGACAGAAGCGGTAGTTTTTTGAATTGAACGAAGGGAGGGCGACAATGTTCTCTGAAACCACAAGCTTTTTGCTCAAAATTTCTGAAAAATTTACATTTCATCCTCAGCAACTTCTCTAATAGTCAGTCATTCGATTATTCACCTTAACAAGTTCCTTTACTTTCTCAGCATTCATCTTTTCGATCTCCTGCGCATCCAGCGTATTAGCGCGTTAGAAGGCAACGTGAGCGCTCCATTGCAATAGTAATCATGAAGTTCGGCCTTCAAATTCTATTCTAATACATACTCTATTAGGGAATGCGCAAAACTTTACTTAGATTTGACAAGCTGTATTTGAATATATATCCTGCCACCAATGAAGATTATACATATGTTTTTGTCATATATGTATATGATCACTCTGTTTGATGAAAAACTCAAAAACTGATAGGGTATTCGAAATTGAACCATTAAATATAGTTTTTTCATTGTTTCGATTTGGAAATGAATGTTTGTGATTTTGAAATAATGCAGAATCTGTGCCGATTTTTCAGAATAGAATCGGAATTTTCTTCATTAATGGCTGTGAACATCATGAAATGCAGAAATCATTGTTCAACTTGAAATTGTATTAGTAATAGCGAGAGTAATTACCTGAAGAGAATATAACCTGTGCCTCTTTCAACATTTCGAGTGTTTTTGAAGACTAACTTCCATTTTTCACTCAAAATTTTATGCAAATTCTCTTATCTTATTTTTGCGAGAGCAGAAAATTGCCGAACACGAAAAACACTTATTTTATACCTCAATAGACTTTGTATACCGAAATCAGTATTGAATATTCAAATACACACCCAAGGGACTCGGCAACAAATATAGAGTATCCTCAATATTTTTTCCATAACTTCACCTTATATTTGATCAATAATTTTATATTATCACATAGATACTTACCTGATCTCTCAAAATCCTCAAATAGAAAATGTAATATCATCTATGAACAGGAATAGGGATTACAGAATTATAAACTCACAACAAAATAAACTTTCTGGAAGAAAGTTTTGATCATAACTATTTCTCTTTACTGTTGAAAATGTTTTTCCTACCTCTGCTACATTTTGTTTTCAAAATATATCCATTTTCTGCTTGCCTTCCTATACTACGTGGGCATACCTGAAGACGGGCATTGAATCAAGTTTTTTTGTACTTATGTGAGGTCGTGGGCCATGTGGATATGTAGTTGATTAGTTCATCGACAGGTAGAGGGGGCGATGTTGTTGGACGTTTGCTTCTGCCTAGTTCGAGGAACGATACTCTGAAAAGAATTCGATTTTTAATTAACGGAAATCATCGACTCTAGGTTGATGATAGACACTACCTTGCACTGACGAGTGATCAAATAGCCCGAAACCGGTCTGCAAGTGTGTTTCAATAATTAAAAATCGATTTCAGAAGTTGTATCGCCAACAGCATATGCTGGAATTACTTCTGAGAAGAATTCTGCACTGACACCTGTAGGATATAATCCAACGCCCTTCGTGGTATTAGCCAGAGAAGTAGTTGTTTTCTTATAGTCGTGAGTCCATGAACCTACTGTGTAGGTGAGTTAAGACTGGCATGAGCGAATTGTTCATTTAGATAATTTCATTTTCCGCTTGTACTGAGGCCAGCATTTGTATTTTCGATACGTGGTCTCCCTAGAACACTGCTCTCAAGAATCTCTATTGCTGATTTTCTATAATGTATTCCTGTTGCTCCTTCTTCCCACATCTGACACCATTTGTTATCTTCATTCGGTCACTGTTTCGGATAATGCCCACCGCACATTCCGTTTCCTACTGAATTCGGCGCCACGCTGCCTGCCTATTCGCCTCGAGCAGACTGCCTTAATCCTTCGCAGCCTCATCAGTTTCCCATCTCCGCTGGCATTATCACTACCCAATCCCAGCCGCTAATTACTCAGAACTTCTCAGCTATCTGGGCCGCTGACACGAGCGCAGCCGGAGGTGTAATTCGGGGACGCGCCAATTAACGGGCTACTTACGTCAAAGGTGGGGAAGGAACTCTCTTTTGTTCGCAGCCTCGTGGAAGAAGGCTCGCAAGAAAAACGGACTTCGAGTCAGATTTTCGTGCCTATTAGTGGCGGCTTATTAGCGAGAAGAGCGGTTGACGTGATACCGGGGTGAAACTGAAATTTTCATGAGTGAAGAATTCAGAAAGGAGAAAGATATTACGCCCTACCGAGTAATCAAAATACAAGGTGGTTCATTGTAAGCCCAGCAAGATCTACGATTTTATAGGTGAAGGTGAAAGAGATCCTCGAAAACGTTTATTTCTAATGCCAGTAAAAATAATCATACATTCATTTCGTCAATGTAATTTCAACACTTCCATCCCTTCAACCTCTGCTACTGAAAGGGCATTGAATTTGCTACAAAACATCGTTCCACTTTATGATTTTCATCAATGAGTACCTGAGAAATTTAATAGGTTCGGTTAGGTTAGGTTAGGTTAGGTCAGGTCACGTTAGATTAGATATGCCTCTATCGAATGAATTGATAGAGGTATTATTACCTTTTTCTGATATTTTTTTATGATGATCGATCATTACACGGCTAAAACAGAATTTCAAAAAAAAAGGTAACAAATTGCTAACGGCGGTCAATATATTGGAAGAGCAGTGGTGGTGGTTTTTTTTTTGTGAAACAAACTTTTTTTGTATGGGGCGCCAATTGATTTGATTTTGCTAAAATCAAGAAATGAAAATATGCATCAGTCAGAAATTTATTCAATAGTTGCTCCAGAATAAGTCTTCAAAAATATGATAGACATGAAAGCAGTTATAGTGTATGTAATCCGGTAACATAACAAATGAAGTAATACGACGCCGCTGCAGCTGCAGTAGGATCTTACAAAATGAACAATGTAAAAATTCATATGAGTTTCAGCACAGCTACACGAAATGATTTTTGAAACGTTCGATGCAAGTACATTTAAATAAAAAAAAGAAACAAATATGTATATGGCTGGTCTCCGAAAATAGGTTGAATTTGCAGCGGTCATCAAATCCGATGTGAAGAAATTTGGAAATTCCTCACCATATGAGTCTTTTTTTCTAGATGTTATCAGCAACAGGCTGTCTGAGGAGTCGAGTATAGTCTGAATGTAGTCTGAAGGATTTGAAAACGAAACAATTTCACTGTTTGGCGATATTATAAATAACTTGGATTCGAGGAGTATTCGCTGAACAGGAGCAACTCAAGTTTTCTTTTTCCAAAACTGGTCTGCAGTAAAAGATGGTATATGGAGATCCAAAAGGATTCCAAACCAGAACGAAACGTTCGCGACGGTTGGATAATCCCACGTTCCTTGGAAATTACCAAAGGCTGTACTTGTCCGTATCTTAATGGAAACCGGCAGATCTCCTCTAAGGGAAAGGCTTCCACTGAAATAATGTGCAACACAAAAATGGTAACTGACGTGACATACTTTACTTTCGTTTCTCAACCGTCACCCAAAATCATTTCAGGTTGACATCTCCCGACCAGAACTATTAACACAAACTCGTCCTTTGCGTCGTGATGTACAAGTTGACGAAATTTGCCTAGTGCAATAGCTTACTTCTACTTTGTATAAAGTATCCATTGAGCAATCCTTCTTTCTGGATTACAAAGTAAATTAATGGTAATTATGGAAAATACATCTCTTCAATACTACTAATTTTTTTTCATTCCCAGACTACATCAACTATGCAATGAAATACATAATTATCAAGAAAATAAAATAGTTTACACGATTGAAACTCTGAGATAGTATCCATGAATTTTATTATTTCCACAAATGAACGATACGTTTCGTAACAAGTGTTTTGGATTGTTGGTAAAAGTCAAATTTTCACATTACAGCATATAACAAAATGAAGAGTCATCAAACTCCTAACTCTGTGCAAATACTGCCAGAGATCATGAAGCAGGTGGTCAAAAATAAATCTGACTACGTATTGGCAGTGTACAATGGACTGGCAGCCAGAAGGTACTTTCTTAAGGTTTGGAAGCACGCCAATCTACTCTTACTCCAGAAAGGAGACAAACCACTGAAAGACACCTCAGCTTCTAGACATATTAGTCTTCTAGATGCCGAGGGTGAGCTATATGAACAATTTACAGCTGGGCGACTAAACGGAGAATCTCAAGGAACTGGAGACCTATCAGTCAGACAGTATGGATTCAGAAAAGGCCGGCAGAAAATTACGACGGAGTTTTTGCATGCACTTAGGAGACTGTGCGTCATGATAACTATTGATGTCAAAAATGCCTTCAATAGGGCATCATGGCAATTAATCCACGAAGTGCTAGGAAAGAGAGGTATTGATAAAAAACTAACAGCTCTGATAGCATCCTTCCTGTCGGACAGCGTAATCTTCCTAGAGACAGGAGAAGATACCAGCACTGTACAAATGAACAGTCGAGTCCTAGAGTGGTCTGTGTTGGGACCGACTCTGTGGATTATATTATATGACAATCTTTTACAGATGATCCTTTCGGAAAACACCACTCTTATAGGATTTGCAGACGATCGATGTAGCCATGATAATTTGTGCTAAAAAAGAGAATACAACCATAAATGTAGCTAATAGTGCAAATAGTGACTGACTGAATTCAAACAAGTTTGCTTCACTTAGCACCAAAAAAGACGAAGGCAGTATTACTGACGATATAAAGGAAGATTTTACCTATTGAGTTATTCATACAAGATGATACAGTAATACCTGGCAGGGCTATTAAATACCTGGGTACCTGGATGGATGTAAAAATGACCTCTGCAGAACTTGCCAATATCAATCTAAGAAGTTTAAATGACTGTAGCTGTCCTATCAAATATTTTATCAAACGTTGGAGGTGCTACAGCGTCACGAAGAAAGGTACTGTGGCTCACCCACAGATATTTTTCGCTGCGCTGATCTGGCATAAGGTGACGACAAATCAAAAGCTGATAGTGAAGCTCTCCCGAGAAAAAAATACATACGGATTTGTTGTGTATATGGAAAGTTCTGAGGATGTTCCAATAGGCTGATACCAGATATTGAGTAATGGGTTAATAGATCGTATGATGAGATAGACTATTTTCTGACCCAGACACTATATGGAGACGGCTGCTTCAGAATACTCATATAATAGAGCAAGAGCTGAATTCAATGAATGCACATTCCGCAATATAGAGCATGATCCTGAACATACATTGTTCAGATATAACAGATGACAAGAGTTCATAAAAGAATATCAGAGGGGATCGGAAAGGCAATTCAACGAGTGGAATATGATAATATAATTGATTATAGGAGATGAGGAATGCAAACAAATCTGCATGATCATCAGGCTCTTTATAGAAACGGAAGAGATTGAAGAGAGAGACAGGATGTTATAGGCAGATCACCAGTTGATGCATTGTGAAAACGGTTCCAGTGGAAAGAGTGAATAAAAATGGGGAGAGGTTTTAGTTGATTAGAGTCCGGCACAATGTCTCATTCAAGATTTTTCCTTCTCCTACTCCTCCAAGAAAGAGGTCAGGTAAGGTTATTAAATTATCATAGGATTTTCTGCTGCTGGACAAATGAAAAACATTTCAGATTATCCCCTATTTGAGGTATTCAGTTCAAAATTTGTGATAGTCATTATCGAGAAGAAAGTTGTTTTTTGTAAGGCATTTTCTATATCCCAGTGTGTCCGATGTGGAAAGAGTTGGCATTTTTGGACTGCATTTAGAATATTTTTTCCATCATATGGACTGTAGGAATATCTTTATTCATATATAATAGAAAGATAATGTGTTAATGAATGTTCTCAGTAATGAGGAATGTTCCTCAATTTGGGTTATCACAGCAAATGCAAGTATGAATGGAATAAAGTTTAGTTTAGTTCATGAGTCATTCAAATTCACTCCGAAAAGTATTCAAGTTGATGTAGGATTTTGATTTTTGAAGGAATTTGTTTCTAATTCTATATTGGCAACAGCGCCTAGAATGCATGTGATATATAAAGCTGAAATAATTTAGACGTACCTAGATATTCTGCTTTAAAAAAAAAATCATCTCTATAAATCAACGATTGAAGCAAAATATAAATTATAGTTCAATACCACCTCCACAAGCCACATCAACAACACTTGTTTTGTTATTGATTTATATAGAGGAACAAAGGTTAGGTGCACAAAATGTCATATGTCACAGAATGTCTCGGAACTCGGAACATAAGTGAACAGAACAGCACGCCTCTGTAATATGTCATCTTCGTTCGTCTCATACAGGTAACAGATTCATTGTCCTTCATTAGCTATAGCCGATGTTACCAAATGGTGAAATAGAAACGAATCCCTTTAAATGTTGAATGCAATATTTCATTTCTTTTTTTTGAGTATTTAAATAAGTTTTTAAAGAAAAAGGTTGAAATGATAAGGTTAAAATACGTTTTTCTAGAGCTTTTTCATGAAAACGACTTGATTTTCGTCAGGAGGAACATTCTCCATTCTATTTGCTTTGTTATTTCCTGAGAGATTGTTTCAAAATTCCTTAGCATTTCACCATTTCCACATGGTCAAAATTGATGGGTTCGATAAGTGAAATGATGTTGGACTTTGCTACCTTCTTTGCTTCACTACATTTTTTCTTCTCAGTCGGTTTAGTTGAGTTCAATAGGAGACTCCTTCAAAACCTTGTTCATAACCAAAATTTTTCAGTTCATTGAAATATAGACAGTAAATAATGCAATCATATTCATTATACATCTCTCAGATATATAGATATGCAAAATAATAACTACTTTTCATATGTGATGGAATGGTTAGTTATATTTCTTTTAACAAACGTCAAAAGGAACATAGCCGGTATATCAACTATCTAAAAAATGCTCACTATAGAAACGTTCATATATGAATACAATAAATTAGTGAGTATTGGGCTCTTCAGTAGTTCATATTGAACAATAACTTTTTGAAGTACACTTCTCAATTTGCCCTCCAGCAGATTGTCTATTGATTTAACTTCGTTTATTTTTCATATTATTGAAGGTTGCACACCCAAAAACAGTGAGAAATACTACGTTTTTCTAAAAATATGAAATAACAAATCACAAAATATTTCAAATTGATGACTTTTCTAAAATTCCATAATTGTAAGCACTTAATTCTCAGAAATATCATTGCATTGAAACGAAAACATTGTTGCCAGGTTGTGATTCTATATATTTTATCATGTTGGGAAAGAAAGTTTTTGGCTTTCTACTACTCCATCTTGATACAAAAAATGTGGGAATCTTCCAAAGAAAGGAAGGAAGTAATCATTTT
>WOGR01008956.1:0-11577 GCA_015342045.1 Leptinotarsa lineolata | reverse complement strand
TAGAGAAGAAGTTGATACTAACTGGTATTCTGCAGATACGGATGTATATAGGAGGCATAATGTGCCTGTGGAAAAATACGACTATAAGTAAAGATTTTAGGATTTGATGAAATTCTTGAAGCACAAGTCATAGTAAAATATAGTTTCCCCTCAGTTGTGATAAGAGTTCCCTGCCTCAATGTACAAACTCTCCACTGGACAATTCCGAAGTGCTCCATAGCCTATTCTTATACCAGCATAGTGAACGCTATCTGATAGTTTCAATACTATTTCTCTGGCACTTGAGTGCACTATAGCTCCTTAGTCCAGGCCATTTTGATATAACTGTTTGAGTTTCACCATATATTTTTTCCATAGAAGTTTTCTATCGAAGATGAGTCCGAGAAATTTCATGTCATGGAGGAATTCCAGTTGTTGATTGTACATATATGGAGATGGGATTTGAGAATTGGAATTTTGGCAGAGAACTGAAGTTCTGTTCGCTTGGACCATTCTTCAAGACTTTCTATAGTATGTTGGAGAAGTTTGGTTGATGATTGCCTATCTTGGCTATTTGTATATAAGATTAAGACATCAGCATATATTATGTTGGCTTCAATCGGGGGTATGATATTTTCCAGGATATCGTGTTTGGCAACTGGAAACAGGATAATACTGTTTTGAATCTCATTTATATTTATAAACACTATATGGTGAAAATATTGGGTGATGATCATTTCATCTCATAATATTTCGGTAAGTTTAGACACAAAATATCTTCGAGAAATGGATTTGGTATTTTGTTTCAAAGCTTTTTGCAAAGTGCTACTTCTCTTGGTAATTTCCTGTTTTGAGGTGTTTTACCAATCAATATGGAAACTGTCTTCTATACTACTTTACTGGGCAGATTTGGGGTGGAAATTTTCCAGTTTGAATTTTGATAATAGAAAACTCAGTTCTTTCACAAGATATGATGTATAAATTCATGGATCCAGAAATAAATTGTGATAGAATTATTTTCCTTCCAGCATAAAAAATGATAAGAGTGGGGTGATTACATGAATGGGAGAAATCTTGTTATAATATTGATATTTCATCAACATGGTTTTTGTCAAATAAACTCGACTCAAGGCAATATTTTTGGGTAGTTTGATGGAACTTATTGTATCATCAGGTGCTGAAGTAACATTATTAACACAACAGTGTCCTCTGCTACAAACTAATCTTGGAAAACTATTATCTAGAGATGATTGGACATTCGAAAAATCCTCATTACTTCCTGTTTAACTCTTATCAATATTATTTTCGACCAGTTTTTCTGCAGAGAAAATTGATACTTGATCTTATTTTGATTTTTACTGTTTTTTAGAATTTTTTATCCAGAGGTATGTATTCTTCAGATAAAAACTTGCCTCATCATTATATTTATTGAAAACAACTTCAAAGTTAGGGGCTCAGCATTATGTGAATATTCAATTTACTGTTATTATATGATCTATATATGAAAAAATTTTCAGAAACGTACTGTTTGAACGATATGAATTATTCTGATACTGCTCCATTTGAAAATGAAAAAGAAAAATTGAAGTTGTTTTCCAAGGGAGCCAAGAAACAGGCTTAATTGATTCGACTGAATCGATGGAAAACTGAAACCATCAATATCGAAAGTAATTGATAATATCATCAACAGTCTAATGCTTCCTGTCACTCTCTGCAGCTTCCAATGCAAACGAAAATTGAATAATGTCATAACTCGAAAGTGGTTAAAGTTGACAATACATTCAATTTATGTGTGTTTCCAGATGAACTCTGTCTATTGAATTGATCTGAAAAAAATTCTGGACTCCACAGTTCTGTTTCCATTCCCAAAATTCATGTTGAGCATCGAAAAACTAATGTTTCACATTTCACTAAAATGTGGAATCCATACAAATGAAACATTGTTTTTCAATCGGTCTATTAATTTTTCATGCCATAATTCACCATTGTCGACCTACCCCATTATTCCACTGTACACCGAGCTTAACTATCGCTCCATCAGCATCGAAACGATCCAAAGGGCCAGTTCGTTCTCGTCGAGATATCAATCAGGAAGACCCTCCCCTATTGAATTTTAGCGGCACTTACACCGTGGTTAACCACTGTAACAAGTCTGATTACATGGATAGAAAGTATCTTTGCATAACCAAGATGGATGTTTGTGAATGACTACAGATGGGGTGTTAATTACGGTTCATAGGAATATGATCGCTCTAGTGGGCTGTTACTATTTTAGATGAGTAGATGGGCAACCTAGATCGAGATATTTTTTCAGATCTCAACTAGGAATAAGCCAAAACCGAATGAAACAATCGTACTAACTTATATTGAGATCAACAATTCACTTTACTTCTAATTAGATTCATAATTGAAACTTATTCACCGAAATTTCGCTACTGTTGCATTGAATTTCCTCCTTTCACAAAATAACTCGTTCACATTAAGACAAGTTCACTTGTAGTATCTCAATATGTCAGTGGCGTGATCTTTCCTCCTCAAACTACAGGTAGATTCATTTCAAGATATTTTCAAAAAGCACAGTAAACTCGTTTTTACGATCTGGTTTTTGAGTTACGTCTCTCAAGCTCCAGTAAAATCACCTACCCTTTTTTTGAATGCTCTAGAAATATATTGAGAATATTTATTTCAATACAACTGTACAACAAAATAATGGGTGAATAATATTTTATATACGATCAATTACAATAGATACCTAGGTGTTGCTACCCTTTTCCTGCTCGATTCCTCTCGTCACGTTCTAAATAAAGTTTGCAATATATTTAGACATCAATAAAAGTTGCTATAATACATGTATTCCCAACAATATTTTTCCAAGGACCCTCTCATCCATTTGATATAACAGCAAGGACCCCTTATAATTCAGTAACAGTTAAAATATTCTAGTCCCCCCTTCCATAAGCTGAGCCTGAGCTTAGCTAACTTTGGTACTCTGCCATATCACCTTACCAAGTACCTAAAGAGAGTCAAATTGGCCATTTTTCTATTATTTTAGAAATAAAGGTTGAGATTTTAGGGAGAAAGAGTAAGCCTAAGTTTTTTTGTTGAATGTTGTCTTTATTTTACATTTTTCAGAAACTGTTGAAGATTTTTCTCAATAATATGAGTTGAATCTGACCTTTGACTCCAATATTTCTGAAATGTTTGGTTCCAGACTTGACACTTTTACTCTGAAATCCGACCGCATGTCGAACCGATTCCTGTACTCGTTTTTCTTAAAGCACATGGAGCAAAATTCTTGTTCATCTACAAGCATTTTGCTCCACCGATAGGTAGCTGCAAACGGAAGTATTTTTTCCATTGCCTCATCTCCAAGCTCTTTGTAGGCCTTGCGTGCTTTTGCCCAGAAGTCTGTAATTTGTTCACAAATAAAAATGCTTCCTATCGTACCACAGCCAGACATATCTACAAGTTGGTCTTGTTCTTCTTCGGTGAGGCCTTAGATTCTATTTTTTTTCTTGACAGCTGAAGGTATTTTGAATCCAACTATTGCTAGGATCAGGTTCAGGGAAATATTCCCTAAAAGTGGAGGCCAGGCTTCGTAGATGCTCAGCTACAATACTCTTCATCTGTTCAGGAAGACTCTTCTCTGAAGACTTGTTTTAAAGTGGAAAAGTTAGTAAATGACCCATTTTTATTTCGTGTCGCCCACATTTGGCACTTTTTGACCATAGCAATAATCTTGTCTTCAAATTCAAACATGTTCACATTGTGCCTTTGCAAACTTAAGTTTAACACATTCAAGTGTTCAAACACATCAGCTACGTAGGCAATTGAGCAAATCCAAGAAAAGTAGGTTAGAAAATCTGCATACTTGGTGTCAAGAAGGAAGACACGTACCTCATCTCTAAGCTCAAAAAACCTTATCAAGATCCTACCTCGTGAGAGTTATCTTACTTCTGTATGAATAAGAAGCTGTTCATACTCACTGCCAATTTCTTTGCACAACAAAGAAAATGAACTAGATTGCAGGGGACGGTTTTTGATGTAGTTAATAATTTGAACTATTTCGTTGGGGGTCTTCTGCAAAAGTTCAGGCAGCCTTCTGACAACTGAGGCTTCACGATGAATACAGCAATGTGTCCATTCTACCTCTGAGGGAACTTCTTTAGTACGAGCTTGGAGTCCTGTTTTGTTGACAGCCATTGATTTTGCTCCATCCGTAAATAATCTCACACATTTTGTTCACGTAATATCTTCTGCTGTTGTGTGAAGTAATCCGTACGAAAAAATAAAATCTCTCAATATCTGGTCCTTCCACAAATATCGTGTGAAAACCCAACATAATTGCTTTTTTTGGTATATCTGTATTTTCATCCAATTGCAGAGCATACATGTCACATGTCTTTAGTCTGACCAGCAATGTTTCTTCAATGTTATTTGCCATATCAGTAATTCGTCTTAGGACAGTATTGTTAGAGAGCGGAACAGTACCTAGTAGCTTACCGGCTGCATCACCTAACATTCTCTTGCATGGAATCATTGCTGATGATAATATAAGTTCTTCAGCAATTGTATGGCTTTTTCCATATTCAGCGATAAGCTGAGATACCTCATAAGATGCAAGAATTGCATTTCCATCAACATTTGCACTCGACTGTTTAGTAATGTTTTTGCGAGATCTTTTAAGCTATCCTAATCTAACGACTTACACTTGTGCTCTGGATGTTTGTTTCAAAATGTCGACGCAGTTTTGCTGGCTTCATACACTCGTTTGAAAGGCTTACATAACGAATTACACATTGAGGTTTAGGCTGCTGCTCAGGTCCAGTGAACGTAAATCCAATTTCCAAGTAATCAGAATTGTATTTTCTAATTTTTGTAGAAGACTTTACACTTATCTTGAACGAGTTGAGTTCAAGAGACGCCGAAGTGTGAGGGTCAAGAGACTCTGATAAGTTCGGTTCTAGAGGCACTGATTTCCTTACTTGAACATCTTCAACATCGAATGCATCCTCTTCTTTTTCATCCGGAGGTCTATCTCGTTTCAACGACCCACTTTTCAACCAACGATCCATTTTCAATAACCATACGCGTATTGTAAATTTCCTCAAATTTTTGCGAAATTTATATGATTTTTATGAAACTATTTCAAGCTTATTCGAAAACTGCTTCCTGTAGGTTTAATGAAATTATTTTACTAGGATGATTCTAAACACAATTGTATTTTCATAACCATATTGTAACTTTAATGATAATTTGCCAACTATTACTACAATTCCAAAACAAAAAATAACTGTTTCAAAATCAAATTGCTTCCGCGAATATGTATTTGCTATCGCCAAGAATGAAGTGCACCATTTAAAAAGAACCAGCTAACATTTATTTCAGAGGTCTTCTATTGAAATATAATTTGATTGAGGTCCTTTTGACACTCGTCCTAGTCGACGACGTTGACGACAACACCCTTCTGGTCATTGAAGATATCCTCTACAAGAACTAACAAGAGTGCACAAGAATTTACGCCATTCCATTGGTTTTTGGGGGTACATTCAAGCTTTTTTGACAACTCTTCAGCTACCTACGTCAACACTACATCTAAGGGTTGAGAAAACTTGATGGACTGTATCTAGAACAGCGGTTAGATAACTACCGAATCGAACGAAAAGCAAGAATAGGCTCCTGACGTCATGTGATTCTTTTTTTTGGCTTTCGTCGATTTGAATCTACATTGAGATGATCCAAAATACATATTCCCTTCTGGAAAGTAGTAATCAATTACGCATATTGTAGCAGTGAAAAGAAAATTATGTTATACTTGGCACGTTCTTCTGAACATGAAGTGTAACAGTCCAATATAGCGCAGACCATCCAGAATTTTAATGACAGAACACAAAGCGAAATGCCAATCCGCACAACAAAATGACGAACACGGACAATAATTTCATCCCTTATCAGCAAACTAATATTACCTGACCAGGTCACCTGAACACACATAATTAATTTAATACAGGGGTTTGTTAATGAGTGGGATGTGTTAATGGGGAAGCGGCACGTTCGCCACGACATTGTTTATACGTGTTTGTGTGACCCGAGGGACATACTCAGTTCTCTCTATCTCCAAATTGGAGTAAATCACAATCATTCCGACTTGATCGCTTTCCGAGGCGATTACAATTACAGAAGACAAGAAACCTTTCGAGATAACTTGGATTAAATGTTACACTTTGTAAGTGTTCAGAAGTATAATGATAATAATAGTAGTAGTACCAGTAATTCTGATGATGGTAATGAGAGATTCCACTGAGAGCAAAAATAATTAACGAAGGAAAACCTATCGAAAGGCAGGATTCATTTTATGACTATCATGAACGATTATATCAGCTTCTTTATCCAACAAGAAGAAATATAAGCGCATATGATGGTGCACACATATTCAACTTGAAACTATAGGGTCTCTCATTGGGTGCTCCTACTTTTCAAATTTAAATAAAACAAAGTGCGTGTGAGATAAAGGTTATCAAAAATTTGTATTCGTTTGAAAGACTTATTGATGCCATTATGAGTGGATTATAACATCATCCAAATGTCCACCACGGCTTTTCGATGAGGCGCATTCGAAACGTCTAATTTTCTATGACCCTATCACATAAATCAGGCCGATTTTGACTGATTGCATGGATTATGTTGGCTTCGATTACCGATGAGATTTGTGGCTGATTCGAATATACCTGTGCTTCAAGAACAACAATAAGGAAATAGGGTCAAATCTCACCTCCACGTGAGATAACCATGCTCTCTAATCGTTCGTGCAGATTATCCAATGTGGTATGAGCTGTATGGCACGTAGCGCCATCCTGTTGCAACCACTTGTCATTGGTGTCCAGAAGAAGTTGGTAATCATTGACTAGAAGTGCTCGCCGTTGACAATGATGGGTCGGCCAACGTCGTTCTCAAAGAAATATGAACCGATGCTCTGGGATCTCATCTGGATTTGTATCGTCCCATATTCGAAAATTTTGTTTGTTTACGTACCTATCCATCTAGAAATTGGCATCATCGCTGAAGATGATTTTCAGATGGAAATTAGGATCACTTGCCAACTGCTCCAGAGCACATTCAGCGAATGCACGTCGTTGTCTATGGTCATTTAACTTCAGTTTCTGTACCAGTTGGATTTTGTACGGGTGTAGGCCCAAGTTGGTAAAAGGCCAAGCAACGCAAAATCGACTGCCTCGGTAGAAGACACAACTTTATATAATCCCAATGAATACTATAATTTTCCCAATAGCAAACATAAAACTTATATAACCATTCTAAATGATTATCAAATATATCCACCTGGAATCCCAATGATGCCAATTGAAAAGGAACAATACTACGAATATACAGAATGAAAAAAATCGTTTTCAAATCACCATAATGTAAAATCGAATAATCAATTTATAAATATCATCTGTGACTTGTCTCAGGTATTATCATTTGTTACATATTATCTACCAGAAAAATGACATTCAAGGTCCTCAAATCAGATCATTACCAGTTTGTACAGGTCTTCCCGAATTGAAAAAATCGTTACCACTCCGGAGTTTTGATTGGCGAGCTGACAGCTTCCCTCTCATGCGTCGCATTCATCCCCTACCATGCTCTTAGTCTATTAATTCGCGATGCATATCCATCCATTCTTTTTTCCAAAAGTGTCTCTCAGTTGCATACCACCCCTTTCTTGTTTCAACATTCCTTTCCATTCTCGCCACCAACTTTGTCTCCATGCATACATCTCTCAAGCACATGTTCTGCCTTTTCAGGCTTTCTCTCTCTACATGGGCAAAGCACCTCCGGTCCCAGGTTAAATCTGGTCAAGTAACTCGGAAAGTTACCGTGCCCCATGAACAGTTGAACAGTCTTTCTCCACAGATTCAGTGCTTCATACCCGACTGCTCTACAGACTCTATGAAGCAGTCGCTCAGTCATATCGTTATCCTATTATTGCTGCCATTCTTCCTCGATTCGTTTTTACATAATATTCTTATCTTCACTCTCACTACTCATTCTTCCCACTCCCCCCAGGCAGCGGGAATGTTTCCGGTAGATTTTGCGAACCGGTATTGGCCGATCGTTTACTAAACCAGTGGACTCAACTTCATCCACCACATTGCGAATAGTCATCTCGGTGGGATGATTATGGCAACCGTGCAATACGTTGTCCGAACAGAACACCTATTTTGATGAAGCAATTTTACTATTTCCACGTGTTTTTGAATGATATATCTATCCATGTTGATTTGGCAGAACAAACTGAATAAATGAGAACTTATTTGACAGATGTAGCTTCAACTAGATGGCCGTTATCAATTGTCAAAGTTCGTAAGTCCCTGTTGAAGGACGAGGATGGGTCTGGATTTCAGTGTTCGACGTTTTGGCTCCGATTTTGGAGCCATTTTCAAGAAGTTGATGTGACTTGACGCCGGAGCCTCAATCTGCCTACTCTCCAAGTCTCGTCACGAGTTCTCACTAAGGTTCCAATCTGCCTATTACTTAGATTGAACTGATGTATCGAAGAGCGATCGGCGGTACTTATATCAGCTGGCGCCACTGAAGTGAAACTGTGGGGGCGGGGCTTCGGGTGATTACCATCACCGAACTTCTTGGTGGAGGGTAGATACCTGTAAATCAGGGGTTTCCAAAAAATTGAAAGTCTTTAACTGTCGTCACGTTTGTTCAGGCAGAAATCGTAGCAGACATCGAAATCGAGAAGCGTCTCGATTTCGATGTCCTCGCGAATAATCCAAGCTTGTAGTGTTTTCGCTGTGGCGATGGTCTTAGTTTTCCCAATGTCCATATTGTGCCTTGTCTCTTGATGATGTTTGTACAGGGCTGAGGATGGGCCTGACTTTTGGACAGCAAGAAGAAGTTCGTATATTCTACTTGTCACACGTCTGTTGGTCTGGCCTATATATGTTCTGTGGCAATCGGAAAATGGAATTTCATATATACCGTGAAACTCATTAGAAATTTTGTCCTTGGGGGAACGAAGGAAAGTGGGAATTTGATTATTGGCGGTGAAAATAGTTTTTATGTCCTATTTCTTGATAATTCGGCCAATTATGTGTAACACCTTCAATGTAGAAAAGGAAAACTTCGATATATCTGTGGATGAGAGAATTCAAAACGGAGTTGGTTTGTGATGGATGATGATGGGCGTCTGCGTTGAGGCATCTGTTTGTGTGTGTTGGTTTCCTGTAGATCGTGTGGATGAAGGAGTTATTGTATTTTGTGATGAGGACGTCAAGGAATGGACGGGACTTATTGGTTTCAATTTTCTTTGCAAACTTTATATTTGGGTGAAGGCCCAAATTCAAACTTACTGCTACGAGGAGGTTTTTCAAAAGGAAGCAAAAACATCAATAACGATTGATTCTACTAAGTGAATCTTGAACCAATTTGCGCATATACTTTTTACCTTCACTAATTTTTATAATAATAATAATAATAAACGTCTTTATTACTACAACCACACAAAAAAAAATATTCAGTTCTATGTACATACGTACATAGGTGTTCACGAAAGCACCTGAGAATTCAACTGCGTCTTCTAACTAACGACCAAAATTTCTTTTTGGTGGAAAAGCTTCAATTAAATCAATACAGAAAGTTGCCCAGTTTCTGTTCTGAGGGTTCCAACGTTCGAACCATCTTTTTGCATCTTTCAATAGAAATTCACCAATTTTTGATAAGGTTTGAACATTAGACCAGCCTATTTCAATTTTGAAAGCTTCTACTTGACTTAACCATTTGCTGAATTCATTATTTTCAGGTCTAAAATAGAGCAAATCTACTTGTTCACCAGATCGCTGTGCTGTCAAAGCTTAAACCAGTTCAGCTATAAATGTTCGGATCGAATCTCTCTCATTGGAAGTCATTTCCACAATTACCCAAAAATAGCAAAACAAAAAAAAATCCTGTTTGCGTAAAGCACCGTAACACGACACTGTTTTTTAATGTTCAAACAACAGAATTCGCGAGTTACTGTCAGTGCTAGGCACAATTCCACTTCTGACATTCCATTAAATCATCCCAAAAACAAAAACCTTTCCTATGACCGGCGGCGGCTCGACAAAATATGCCTCATCGAGTAATTATTTATTACACCCTCATATAGGTGATATGTACAAGACTTCAACTTCTTGATGAATGTGGCAGTAAAGAGGGTATATTAAAGTGGACCTTGAGGTACTCTTGTTTCAACTCCTCTCCAAGTGAAAGGAATATCATGAATCTGAACTTTTTGTAATCTATTATCTAGCTTAGATGAAATCAACATCACTGATGTATAACAGAACTCAAAAAAATGATTGATGGTATAGAATGCTTTTGAATAATCCCATATAAAGAAATAGTACCTTCATGTTTATCTATAGCATTGATTATGTCATCAACAATCACAAATAATACTGTTGCCTAACTACAACTACAACCAGACTAACCTTGTGGCCAGATATTGTAACGATTAATAAACTGTAGCATTTGATTTTTCATAACTTTTTCTATAATCTTGGAACATACAGGAAGAATATTTATTGACCTTCAATTAATAAAATTTTGTGTTTGATCATTTTTCCGTCACTATCTCCCTGTATAGTGTGTTTGTCAGATTGAGTACAGTTTTTGTTTCATTCCACATTTTTTCTCATATCTATCGCGAAATGACTGTGGTTTTCGGTGACTGCCGCGAGAGGAAAACCGCACACCTACGTACGTATTCGAAGTGAGAGAACTAAAGAAAATCTCCTGAACGACGGTCGTACTCACACAGTGCAGATTCGAACTGAATCTGTCCCTTTCTCTCTTCAGCAACTCCTTACATGCCGTGACCAGAACTGAGGTAAGGTGATCACAGTCACGTTTAATTTTCCTCCTTTCACCGTTATTATTATTTGTTGATTCTAATAAGAATCAACAGAGGTGCTAAAGAAATGCCTTTAGCACCTCCTTCAGCACATTCCTTTAGCACCTCTATGCTGAAGAAGGTGCTAAAGGCATTTCTTCAGCACCTCTGAACAAATAGAATTACTCGATAATTTTCAAAGACCATTAACAGACCACTAATTTAAGGATGGTAACTTTCACGACCGGAGATAACTGTATGAAGGCTATTTTCCGGTTCTTTTGTCCGTGGTCTGCAGGCTTTTATGTCGGACGTTTCGTCTACTGCTACGGTAGACATTTTCAGAAGCGTTGTGGTTACGGTCGCAATACCCGAGTTGAAGCTCGGGTTCTTGTTCCTATCGTCTCCAGTCCATCAACTTTTATTTCATTACTGTTCGCTCTATTTATATTGTTTTTCATTGTATTACCTGATCGTCTTTGGGTAATTCTCAGAACAGGTAGCCAGCTTTTATTGATGTTCATTGTCTTCTCTTTTCAATTGGAATCATCATGTTTTTGGATCACTATTGCCCCTCTATATGTTCTTGGGTAGCAGGTAGTAGTTTTGAGTATTATCGAGGATCACTGTATCTTCAAACAAGATAATGTGGGTATCTTCTTCGTTGAGAGCATGTTCGGCTACAGCCGATTTGTCGGTTTGTCCGAGGCGAC
>WOGR01008955.1:0-11577 GCA_015342045.1 Leptinotarsa lineolata | reverse complement strand
TGACGTAATATATGATACTGTCAACTGTCAATATCATGTCTGGCAAATGTAGGTAAATTGTAAAACACTGTCGGCTGTCTGGTTATCTCTTTCCACTATTATGAGTATTAATTAATCATCACTATAACATCAGTCTTTGATTAGAAGACAAATGTTAACGAATTGTCATCTGTTCACAGCGGTTGATAGAAAGAGATGTTACATAGAGGGTGTGTGATTCCTATGACCATAAATTGAAGACGCATCAGTAAAGTTAAAATAATCGAAGTGTATGTAAAGTTTCATCTGAATCTGTTCAGTTGTTACATCCTCACAAACTTTCACATTTATATCAGTAAAGATAGATTTTTTGAATTTGACCATTTTGGTGGGTGACATAACCAATAGAAATTCAAACAGACAAAGAACAAAGTAGTCACGCTTAGCAACACTGGATTCTGTCGTGTCCATTCTGAATCACTATATATTAAATACAATTGAAGCTGTGTATTTTGCTGTTTCTGCCAAGTTCCATTAGACGAATATTGGTTTACAAATATTATTAGATGTCGTTTTGCAAAAGCATCACCGTCCCTTTCCTGAAATAGAAGTTTTTAAAGTACCACATGAATATAATGAACGAAAGACTTGATTCTGAACAGCACAATATTTTCAGTTGATTATCAACAAAGACTACTTCTTTCATTCCTGAAAAGCTTTTCACTGTATCTGATGTTTGTAATACGTTATTAGTTTTACTCGTTCTATGGAGTATAATGTCGTGAAACAAAAACTGTTTGCAGAGAGGCAGAAGCTCACCATAATTTATTTATGACCTGACTAATATGTATGATATTCAGCTAGGAATGCAAAAATATATTTCAATATCTTTTTTCTCGGTCAGTAGAATTATCACACCCATTTGCTATTGAATGATGAAATGATAATTTTCAAAATAGTGAATACACTTATTTTATTTACAATGTTACAGAATAATGATAAAATACACCAGAGATGCTTGAAATATACACTCAAGCTCAATCATAGAAGACAAACTGTATTTCTTCAACAACTCCAAAGTCGCATTTCGTAGGGGGTTTCATTCTCGATTTGGATACCTGGGCTGACGGCATATGTTTTTCGAATGCTGGTTTTGACCAGGGTGGGTTGAGCATTTCCTGTTTCAGTTTATCATCAGATGCTTCTCCATTCTCCTGTGTATGAGTTGAGTAATATTTTTCATTTTTCTTTTTTTGTGCAATCAAACTAGACTTACTAAAAACGTGGCTTCTTGTCACATTTTTTTCACCTCCACTCTTGGATTCCTGCATTCGATTTTCGTCACTCTTGTCTTTCAGCTTTTTTTTCACCAGCATAGTTGTTGGCTCCTCTCCAGGAAGGATGTTTGATAAATTTGTCGGATTTTCCTCTTCCAGAGGTTTTTCGTATTTCACTATTTCATTCTCCATTGTACTCTTTATGATAGACTGTGAGCTAGGGAACACTTCAATGTCTATTGAAATGATTCAAATCGTTCCTATTTATAGTTACAATGAGATGAACAGGTAAAATCATACCAATTACCAATGACGTTTGACAACACAGGTAGAGAGTCCAGTACCTGATATTCGAATGCAAGGTATGATCACTTCTTAATAAAACTTTCAAGATGAAGATTACAGCTTCAAGATGAAGATTACTTGGTGATTAAAACACGTGTAGAGGTGTTAAAAATAACTTCTTTTGTGAATTGTTTCGATTTCTTCAAAATATGATTCAGACAACCCAATGAATTCGACAGGTAGGTACCATAACACAATGAAAATTCGTACACTCTACCTGTGTTGTCAAACGTCATTGGTAAATGGTTTGATTTTACCTGTTCATCTTCTCGTAACTATAAATAGGAACGATTTGAATCCAAATCGAGAATGAAACCCCCTACGAAATGCGACTTTGGAGTTGTTGAAGAAATACAGTTTGTCTTCTTTGATTGAGCTTGAGTGTATTTTTCAGGCATCTCTGGTGTATTTCATCATGTATCTGTGACATTGTAGATAAAATAAGAGTATTCTCTAATTAGAAAATTATCATTTTATCATTCATCAGCAAATAGGTGTAATGATTGTGTTGACCAAGACCAAGAAAAAAATATTGAAATATATTTTTGTATTCCTACCTTACAAGCTGAATATCATACATATGAATTATTGGAAATGGTTGTTGACTCGATATTTTATATAAACTTATATTCGTAAATGCATTGAAAAAAAACAGAAGCTAACAAATGCAGTGAAGATGAAAGTAATTGATTTATTTATGATTCCTATCAGAAGTTGTTCTAGATCTTAGGGTCCTTTTATCAACAGAAGAGGGCTCAACCTCGCTTATTCTGGATAAGACTGGATATCAGCCAAAGTGTGGAAGACGTCGTTGATAATCAGGTGGTTATTCTTGATAGTCGCTTCAACTCCTTTACGTTTAACAGTACTGAGGTAGTTTCTTAAGGATCTATGGATAATCTGGTCCGCAGGACTTAAATCGTTAACCACAAAGATATTTTTATTTTTTAGTTTGTGGAGATTTTTTGTGATTTCCAATTTTTTCAAGTAAGAAACCAATTCGATTTTCGGTATCCGCTTCTTGTTAGATAATTATATTTCTGAAGAATTCTCCAAACAGACGAATAACTTAAATCACACTCTGAAACAATTTGGTGAATTGGCGCCGTACAATTCACTCAAACATAGGCGAACACGTCTACGTCTTTTTCTTGACTGACGATGAAGTTATTTATATTTTATAAATATCTCAGAAACGAAGCAACTCCAGACATACGTTCATAAGAACTTTTTTCCTTAGAACGGCGTAACGAATAACTCTCTAAGTTTTCGTACCGTAGTTAGGAAACACTTTGCATATATTGCAACGATATGCATCAAAATTAGTTCAAAATTATATATGATAGAAAAGATATGTATCAGTGGTAGAAGTCATATAATCAGTTTGTTCTAAACTTTTTCATAACAATCAAGGTCAGATTAATGAATTCCCCGACTTTTATTGACATTCCCTGACAATCCTACGCACTAAACTTTTCCTAGAAATTGTAAAATAACGTCTTTGACTCCATATTAACCATATTAATCTTTATTATAATGAAGACGCAAAAATACATTCGAAACCTTCTGATACATAACATTAAAGATGATAATATAAAACCATTTTGTATCATTTTAGGCGTTGCAAACGTATGCAGTCTTACTGTGACCTAAGAGATTACCAGTGTCTTCTGATGCCAGAGCAATATACCTACCAATACATAACGCTGGTTTCAAATCTTCCCATGACTCGAGATATCAACCTGTTCCGGATAAAAGGACCCGAATGGTACTCATCCAGGGCACAATTTTCACTGAAGCTTCTGGATGTGAACTGCCCGGCAGGAGTTGAAAAAGTGAATGAGCGTTGGTTTCGAAAGGAAGATGACCAGTTTAACAGTATGGTGTTATATCTCGTCAGACCTATTCAAGGCCCCCAAGAAATCAAGCTTCAAATAGAACTTACACTGTTCCAAGGAAACACCATTATTGGAAATGCAGTTGTTTATATTATTATTGTGGTTTCCGAGTATGCATTTTAATTTTACTATATTGGATCTTATGATTTCGTACTGTAAATAATGAGCATCTTCAAAATATATGTATATCTACTTATATGAAAATCATCGAATCTCATAACTGGATTCAGTAATAATTTATTTTTTGTATAAGAATATCGTTATTGCAATGTTTGAGAATAATTCTATCAAATATCTCATGATTTCGAAAGTTCTGAGATTTTATACTTGTATTTGTTAGTGGAACATTTCCAATAAAACTTTCCAATACATTCGCGATTCATTTTTCAACAATTTCGACTAGGGTGTCAATTGATAAAAAGTATCTTGAATTTGAACAAGAGTTGAAAAATTATAAGATCAAACGAACTTACCTGGGTGAAGTTCGATCTTAATTATATGGGGGCCTCGTCGAAATAAATAAGAGTAATTGTAGTACCCTCGCTTGCATACAGAACCACACATTTTAAAGCTAGACGACAAACGCTGTCCTCTTTCCTTTCCGGCAACACCGATTCATGCCCAGTCCGACTCACTCTTCTTTGGGGCTGGTTTTTTGTTGCATCTCAGGGGGTATTAGAAATGGGTCTTTTGGGTGGGTTCTTATTTATTTTGACGAGGCCCTCATATAATTAAGATCGAACTTCACTCAGGTAAGTTCGTTTGACCTTATAATTATATTTCGGGCTCGTCTCATAAATAAGAGTATTTGTAGATGTTGAAAGCACGATACAACAACTTTCATTAGCTAATGACAATTATTAATGAAAATTGACTCGACAAAAAATATTTTTACACTAAATTATGAACAAAATACAAAGCAGAGATTTTTTCAAGTAACAGCTAAAAATTCAAAACTTTTTCAGCAAAATTATTATTTCTTGCCAACGGCCTCTGATAAAAATTTGCGAAGGTTTTCGACTCCTCCGTCCATCCCGCTGCTAGTCTGATTGCATCTAGGCGACCCCCTTTCGAGCCGCGGCTAACGTCAAGGCGTGTCTGGTACTATGCGCAGTGAATTTAGATGTGTCCAGGCCACTTCTTTCTAAAATTGCCTTTACCCATCTGCTCATGGTTCAAGGTGAAGCAGTATGGTAAGGTATTTTGTATGTGATAAAGAGGTGGTCCGATGAGGTACTGCGCAATTCCTTGGTCTTCGCTAAATATTCCAATAAGGTACTTGATGAGCATACTCTTGGGTCTTCCTTGAATATGGGTAACACTAGAGTAGGTTGAGGTTTTCTGGGACCTGGAGGTTTTTTCCTTTTAGGTATTTTAATATTCAGATCGTCGCTCGTTCTGGTGATATTGTGAACCTCTGTTAGCGAAGGTTTGCACACGATGACCCGTAGCAAGGGTTCATAATACCGCCCGATAGTTTGTGGGTTTGCATTTCCAGATGATATTATATCTGGGTGTGCTGGGTCATAGATTGAAAACGCCCCTGAAAAATCTCTCAACCCTAAAATCATGTGCTATACTTGGGCCAGCTATTTGCGAGATAGCTGATCTAATAGAATTGAGAGTTCTATTTGGTTCAAAATAAAATGGTTCACTGATTAATAATGAGTTGAACACAGGATACCATGGTTGAGAAATCCATTTAGAAACCACAACTATACCCTCAGCTTTGCCTTCAATGATTTTTTGTAAAACTTTCAATATCATACACAAAGGTTGAAATGCATCAAGAGAAAATCATCTAAATATACTACTGAAATCCATCCCTCTCCCCTAAGGAAACTAGTAACCGGTTTGGTCAATTTTGTAAAGACCAGTGGCGCACAACTGAGGCCAAACAGTAAGCAGTCGTACTGATATATGGTGCCATTGAATTTAAACCACAAATATTTTTTATGAGAGTGATGAATTGGGACAAGGTGGTATGCATCTTTCAAATCCACAGTTGCCATGAACCATCCTAGCCTGATGAGTCTGGTAACCGTTTTATGATCTTTCATTTTGAAATGATCAGTTAGAATGAACTCAATAAGGATTTGAGGTTCAGAATCAACCGTTGAGAACCATCTGGTTTTAGTGTTAAAATTATATTCGAAATATATTGATCTCAGCAAGAAAGAGCTTCACTAACAGCACCACGGACTTTTTTGGAGTAAACACTTGCATGGACAATTCCTTTTGCGATACTGTCTCTTGCTTATGAAGATCTGCGAGAAGCCGAGAGGCATCGCTTAGGGCCTGAATGTATTTGCTATTCCCCCCATTTTTCAGCATAGATGTTAAGACCCCACCTATTCCAGCAAGGCTTACACCGATTCGATTTTGTGGGCTTGCCAGTCGAGCATCTCGGCGAGCCACAGATTCAGATGCAACAATAAGAGGATTCAATTTTGGCGCAGCTAGTGAATTAAAATTTTCTGGAGGAGGATATTTGCTGAGGAGCCCCAAGCGTTCTTCGTTAGATAAGCCATTCTTTAGGATACCCGACAATCTTGAAGCTAGGTCCTTTTGGATTGGAGGTCCTACCTGGCTAGGGACAGCTGCATCCGTTCCCAACTTGGAAAATACCTCCTCTCTTAATTCCATATACTCTTTACCGATCAGCTCACCTAAATTCAAAGAAAAGAGAAAAACATATTTATCCCAACTATTATTCTCACACAGATAATAGTTATGGTAATTGTCCATCCCACCGTGGAAAAAAACAGGACTTAGGTATGTGCCCAAAAAATTATCATCACTCAGATAATTATTAATATATTTATATTTAGACTATCACAAGCCTAATATTTCCTTGTCTATTGCTATCACAAACAATATTTCAATGCTATCACAAGCATTTAGGAACCTACCTTGGGGTGTCCAAAAAATTATCTTCACACAGATAATATGTTTATATTCAGACTATCACAAGCCTAATATTTATTTGTCTATTGTTATCATAAACAATATTTCCATGCTATCACAAGCATTTAGGAACCTACCTTGGGGTGTCCAAAAAATTATTGCTATATTTATATTTAGACTATCACAAGCCTAATACTTCCTTGTCTATTGTTATCACAAACAATATTTCAATGCTATCACAAGCAATTAGGAACCTATCTTGGGGTTCGGTGTTTTTCTGTCCTCTCACCGGGACATGTTCCATCAAACTCTAACTAGAGTATATTGAATTTACTAAACTGGGCGAATGTGACCCATTCTAGCTATGCTCAGTGTACGCTGTAGAGCTTTCCCTTCGTTTTGGGTTGAAAAATCCGCTGGCGATTTTCTCTCCAAGTTCTTCTCTAAATCTTCCAACCTTCTTCTTAACTTGCGGATTCGTCTTCGATTGTCCACATGATCATCTTGATCTTTTTCTCTACTACGGCTACGTCGCCTTTTGGATCATTTTGGCATGATGTCCAAACACAAAGAAGATTTTTCTATCGATGAGTAATGTGTACGGCTCGACACACAAACAAAGAATGAGTCGGATTGGGCATGAATCGGTGTTGCTGGAGAGGACAGCGTTTGTCGTCTAGCTTTAAAATGTGTGGTTTTGTACGCAAGCGGGGGTACTACAATTACTCTTATTTATGAGTCGAGGCCGAAATATAATATTAAGCATTGTTTGTGGATGAGAACTTAACAGGTATTTATTGAACTTATGTTAGAGGGGATCTAGGAATAGGGTTAGGATTAGTGAAAAACTTTACGGGTAGTGACTCACAAAGAACTTTATTTCACTGAAAATTATATATCTTTCTGTTTCACACCCGTTATGTTGCAAATACTATAATTGACTTTATTTGGCAAAAAGTTACATTGTAAAAAATTATAAATACAAACAATTGTAACAGTAAACATTTTAATTCAGCTGTATGGGTATTAAAAAGAATTACTCTTTTGTATAAGAAACAGCAATTTTTCTGGGATTTGACAAAAACTTACAAGTACAACTTTTGGACAGTGAGCTTTCCACAGAAATGAATTACTGAATACATATCTATCAGGGAAGCAGAAACACCTTTTCATCTGAATTTGTCTCTTAAATGCTAACGAAATTTGAGATTGGCAACTAAAACCAGTACAGTACTTCAGGTGGATCTAGATACATGGACCCTTGAAAATATCATTTTATTTATTTCATCAGTATTGTATCGCCTTGAATAAATATAAATTATTAAGGAATTTTTATTGCAGAAAGCATTGTGTTTATGAATAACATATCATTATATTACTACCAATTTAAAGAAATATATCAGGTTTTGATTGAACTTTTCATAGGAATTTGCTTTGTACACTTGTTTTTAATTCATTTCTAAAGAGCAGATTGAAAATAGATCACAGATTTTTTAATTAAGTATGTACCAGGAAACGAATAGCAATGTTTGTCAATCAACAGGTAAATGAGGTAAGTACAGTTTTGCATGTTTCATTGTACGATTCATTGTGTATAAATATGATGAATATCCAGCAACAGGTTCATTTTCTTATCATTAGAATTTCACAATAGGTTTAACAATCTAACACCTCCAAAATACTGGTTTGTTTGAAGCATTTTGACATAATTTAAAAGTTTTATATCAGAAAAAATACTATCCAGTTCTTTACATAGATACTGAGGGATGGAAAAAACTTTAAAATACTAAAAAACTAACATGTAGAAAGGAATGTTATTAGCTATTTGAAATGATTCCTCTCAAGTTTTCGGAATAAACAGACGATTTTATTTCTATCTTCTACTACAACCTTCAAAAGTCAATTATATTCAGATTCCAAATCCTTTCTATTTCGGAAAGAGATACAGATATAGGGTACTAATCTTTTCTCCGATGAAACCTATTATTATCCAAACTAACAAGTAGCTATAAAGCGACATTTCATCAGGTGCAACATTTCTAAAAAACTTTTGTGCAGTTTTCATACTTGAAACAAGTTCAATAATTTATAATTTAATAAAGAAATTGTGGGCAATATTCATCTGAAACACTAAACTTCTACTCACGTTATTAGTATCTCTTTCTTCTTCAACAAACTCGTTCCTAGAGGTTGACATTTATTTTCATTCGTCCACCAGCACTTGTTGGCAATAGAGGGGCAGTTGAAACAGATAACTTACAAAATAATAATATATACAATCTAAAATTACATCCCTATGAGTTTTCTTGTGAATACTCTTGAAAGTTATAAATTTTTTAGGATTCAAAGTTATCATCTGATAAGGTGGGTTTCACAACAAAAATTTGAAAACTATTTTTTACTAACACATGTGGTGTGAATATTTTCATAGAAATAAATGAGCTGAGGAAAAGCGACTCCAAATAATATTCTCAAATCCTGTTTTTTTATTGGTTGGGAAAGGGATCAAAAATGTTTTCTTAGATGAACAATTTAGTTATTGTCAACGTTTCGGACTTTATAAAATCCATCATCAGGGCTAAAATATTAGTTTATCCACGTTAAAAATACATGAAACAGAAAACATAAATACGAAAACAAACGAAACTGAAGACTAACCAAATGAAACTATGTATGACACAAAATGTGTGATACAATATTGTTATCTGTTTTATAAATTTTCAACGTTTTTAACATAGATAAACTAATGTTTGAGCCCTGATGATGGATTTAATAAAGTCCGAAACATTGGCAAAAACTAAATTGTTCACCTACGAAAACATTTTTGATCCCTTTCCCAACGAATTAAAAAAAACCGCATTTGAAAATATAATTTAAGATTCACTGGTCTCGTTGAAAAAGACAATTGTTTTTATTGCACGAACATGTGAGTAATAAATCAAATGCAATTTTTCTATTTGAAACAAATTATAAATATTAAACCAGGTGTCATTTCGAATGATTGTAACATGTGTAACAAAAACAAATTTGTACATAAAAGCGTATAACTTGACTTAAATTTATCAAAGGACTTACTAAAGATTTTGAGTCTGAAATTTAAACATTTTTTAAAAGATGCCAAATGCTGAAATGTTTGAACGAATCAACATGCAACAGAAATTCTACTGGAAAAATTTTCCAATCACTGAGCAGAACATCACTTTACGTATTATTACAAGGATATAAATATTATTAACAATTTCTCCAGAATTGACTAAATCATCCATTTCAAATGATGTGATTGGAGGGTAACAGTTTTAACGAGAATGATTTTCTCAAAAAACCAAGATTCAAAATAAAATCTTCATTTTACTGCGAAAGTACTGTTTCAGTGGTTCATAAATCTGATACTTCAAAGAAGTAATTTCTGGTATATTCCTAAAACTACTCAATAATTCGCAATCAGTTTCCAGGATGACAATCGTTGAAATGAATACAAACACAGTAACGATAATGAGAGATGGTACAAAAGCTCCAACAACACTGAATTTCTTACATTTCTTCGTATTGGTATGTAATGGGGGTACTGTATTTGGCAGGCAAATGCGCCCGTCTACCTGAGAATGAGACAACGGAGTTTGGCTACGACTGGAACGATGGGATGGATTTCTTGTGTCACACCCTCGATAGCTATTATCGATCAGCTGAGATTCTGACGAGGAATGTTCAAACGAATCACGAAAGTAAAAATCGCTAAAACGATCCATGGAATCATCTTTCAACACTGAAAATGACAAAAGTCAAAAGCTAAAATACTGTTAATAATTAATTCCTTATTAAGACTAAATTGGCCAAAGGTGAAGAATACAGAAACGACATTCTGCATATTTTTATCAATCATCAATATATGAAATTGTTGCATATGTTTTCAAATATTCTGGTATATTAATGACGGAGAAATCACAACATTTTGAAAATATCTGAACCTAGGAAGAGCCGTCTTCAAACATCTGGTGGTATAAGTAATTTTTAGGTAACCTGTTCAAGGAATTTGTGAAACTTATTTTGATTATATTAATATTTAGAACCCATAAAATCGTGGCATATCTATCTTTTCCTTGATTAAAAAAAATGAATTTAATTTATCCTTAAAAAATATTTTTGAAAACTATATTTTATTCAAATTACATGACATATCGTAGAGTAAAAAAAATTAAATTACAAAAATAAGCCTAGGAGAATATAAGTTCGGAAGTAACATTTAAATGTTTGATATATGTATACAGGAGACAATGAAAAAATACAAATGTGTTACCAATAAAATAGTTTGCACTCATTAGTTCAAAGACAGATAGCTACACGAGTACATTTTCTTATTTCGAGCTAGGGGGCAGTTCCAGCCGAAAATCCCATGTATTTTATTATGGCGCTTCATTCTTGCGATTTTACGACCTCCGATCGGAACCTTGTGGAACACTCAACTCAAGGTAGGTGTAACGTAGTCGTCCCCACTCCTCCACTTTTGCAGTCATCCAACTGACCAATCAGAAGCTAACGCGCGTACAGCGGGAAATTCAAATCAGTAGGGATACAAATCGACTCCGAGCGCATTTCAAGGTCGCGCGTCGTTGGTGTTTCAGAGAGAGACTGAGGAAAATTAAATTAAAAAAAAAAACGATTGGTATGAGGATTGAACTCAGGTCGTCGGCGCAGTAGGCCTCGACACCAACGTGGGATATTGGAAGTAATTGCAAATTGTTCATAGTGATGGCGGTTGTTTTGTCGGCTGTCATCGGCGATCCAGAGTGATGAATGAAAACAGAGAAGGATGGAATGAGTATCAGATAGATTCAAAGATGAGAGCGTGGTTGAATTATAAAAATAATGAATGGTAATGAAAATATTGGAAGCGCGAAAGTGATATATTAATAATGATGAATGAAAAATCAGATTGAAGAAAAAAATATGGCGGTGATATAATGGACATTCAGTAGAGTCTACAGGGTGTCTAAAAATACATCAAGAAAAAAAATATGGCGTGAATGTGTACAAGGTGTGGCAAAAATACATCATTTAGGAAATAAAACATAACAGTTTATACAAGGTGTCTCGAAATACATCATTTACGAAAAAACATGACAGTTCAACGAGGCTGTAACGTTTCAACGTGCGATTGTGTACAGGTTGTCTAG
>WOGR01008954.1:0-11577 GCA_015342045.1 Leptinotarsa lineolata | reverse complement strand
ATATTTTCCATTAATTTAGTCAAAATGACAATTGTTGATCCTAATTTGGGAAACAGTCACGAATTCATTATTGGACCATTAAAAACCTTCCAATTTTGAAAACATACCATCTGATATGTTTTCAAAATTGACCACAACTAACTCAAAATAGATTTTTCATCAAGCAACTCTTTTTCTTGTGAATTATGTGTACCACTATAATCATGAAAGTAGATACTCCAACAACCTAAAAAAAATATTGGACAAATATATAATAATATACCGCAATAGTATAAAATATTGGGTTGGGTTGAAATGCTTTTTTCTGTTAACCACCTGTCTTTTCTTCAAAAACAACAAATCCACTTAAGTCTGAAGTCAAAACTTATACGAGCTAAGGATTAATGAAGTCCTACTTTTCAACGTGTGGTACTAGTAAGGGTCTTACAGTAAACATCAATCGTCCTGAAGCTGGGATCAGATCCACTTCAACAATAGGTAGTAGGACTTCTAAACAACTGACCAAGTGAACAACCGAACGAATTGTTCCTTTTAGATAATTCGACCAATATTATAATGGATATTCCTATTTTCATCGTCATTGTCTGATTCAATCCACTTGATTTTTGTTAATTGATTTTTTCTTTCTTGAAGATTGTGATTTGAAATAAATATGATGAATTTCTGTGCGTCAAAAAAGTTTATGTGACAAGATAGGTTATCATATATTGTATCAGCTCAAATAGAATGTATGTAGACAGCCATATTTGGTTACGATGGTTTTTCTGGCTATTGAATACAGTAAAAATTCGGTCTTTTTCAATTTGGAAGTGTAAGATTTTAAATTTTTACTATTTTTGCTGAAAATATTCGTTCGGTTTCATAGTTGTTGATATTGATTTAATTGTTGAAACATCCATTTTATTGAATTACTTTCCCAGTAATAGAATATTTCGTGAGAAAAGTGAACGAAAATGTTCCTTGAAGGGGTATATGTTGAACGCCAAAAGAAGTATTTTCTATTACAAACTCACGCAAGCAATATATAGTGATCACATGGTAGATATATGTTGAGAAAGCATGCTGCTCAAATAAAAAAGCACTTGTAGTTTTAATCGCTCTTTCTGGATTCTACATTTTTGTATGTACTATATTTGTTTCAATCTGTGTACATTTATGGATATTCTTGAAGGAATATGTTTATACAAGATTACTGTTATGTAATAAAATATTCTGATACATTTATTGTTTTTGTTACCGATTTCTGAAAGAGTCATTCGGATTTCATAAATTCATTTATAGAATAATTAATTCGACAGTAATCAAATTTATATCATAATATTGATGGTAAATGAGTAATAATAATAATGATACTATAAGTTCAGTCATGACATTTCATAATATACAGTGTCACATATAAAGTCCGCGACATATGAAAGTTTCTTTCATTAATAGATATAATGAAAATTTTAAGTACTTCGCAGTTAGTTTGAGTAAAAAACAGCCTTTTCTCTTTTGTCATGTGCTACTCTAAACCTGTCGAATTTAACATTTTTTTTTCGAAAATCCTCAAAAAATCAGTTTTTTTTGTGAATTTTGTAAATTGACAGAAATAGTTGCTCAGTTTCCAATTTCATACCCTTGCTCGTAATTTGGACTCTCTACTGTCACTTCAACATTTTTCCAATTTTTTAAATTTTTTGGCTCTATCAATTCGAAAGAAACATGATTCAAATTTCATAATTTTGATAGATACGAGACTTCAATGTCATATCTTGCCTTGAAAATACCCGCATTGGCCTGTTCCCAGAAAAACTCAATGAATACACCTCCAGGAATTCGTCTTTGTTGTTGTAAAGTTCATCTAGGTTTTTATTTCATTCGGATTACCAATGCATGGACGTTAATATGTCAATGAATCGAATAAACGTATTTTTCTTCATTTTTATTACACTCGTATTTCTTTTTTTATTCAATTTGAGTATTTTTCTGACCAATTCAACTATAAACTAACCCGAAATATTATACTTTTCTGTGAACTGAAAATTGACCTACAGTTTTATAACTATTCAAACGACTTTTGATTTAGCGATTTGTACTAAACAAAATATAAAATTTCGTGGTTTTAAATATTACAAGACTAATGCAACATGTCGGGAAGAAAATAGTAGGTGCTGATAAAATCGAAATAAAATTTTCCCTCAGTAGACTTTTGAAACAAATTTTTATTTTTGATTAATGTCAAATTATTGCGTTTAATGAATCGGGTTGTTTTGTTACAGATTTTAGTATATTGATAATTCATAAATGAGTTTCATATACAATGCTATCCACACGAGACAAAGTGGAAATCGTTCTTTTATGTGGTGAGAGTGTGCCATGTAGAGATTTTGCTTGTATATTTAATCACCGGCACCCATGAAGACAATTCACTTTAATAGCGTGGGAAGGATATTGAGAGAAACTGGCTCTGTGGATAATCGTTTCAAGAAACTACATAATCCAATAAATTATATTTCATTAAATTTTTTCATTATTTCCTCGTTAAAAAGTACATTGTCGTACGTACAGGGACAAGAAAAACGTCTGATAGTAGAACACGTTACAGAGTATAATGTTTGTAGTAATCAATAATCTAAAAATATGATACATTTAGTTATTTACATATAATTACTTGTGTAACTTAGATTATGTCTAAAAATAATTATAAATGAATAGAAGTTAATTTTGTCACATAGTTCTGATATTTTGTCATTAAAATATAAAAAAACAATTTGAAATTCATCAAGTGTGTAGCAATTTTTTTCAATATGTGCCTTTTTCAGTTTCGATTTAAAAATGTTAAGATTTGGTGATATTTTAATTGATTCTTCTAATTCATTAATCATTTTTGGTCCAAGATAAAGAAAACTTTTCTGGTAAATGAATATTGGGCAGCAGTTTGTCTCTAGAATGAGTTGGATAATTATATTGCTGGGAAGGTATATGATGTTTGTTTCTATAAACGTATAAACACAATTCATAAATATAGAGACCAGCAACAGTCAGTATCTTGAGATTTTCCAAAGTATCTCTACATAATTCCCTCAACCAATACCGGTAATGATTCTTATTGCATTTTTTTGCAAAATAAATATTATTTCAGCAGCAGATCCGGCACCCCAATTCAAAATTCTATATCTCAAATAGCAATTTATGGTCGCATAGTATAAGCTCAGTAAAATCTCTTTACTACAAAAGTTAGTCATGAATCTCAGAGCATAGCAGTTTTTTCTCAATTTAATACAGAGTTTCTCAATATGAGGAGTCCATGTGAGTTTGTAGTCCAAGGTGACACCTAACATTTTCGTACAAGTACAAGATTCAATTGGCAGATCCCCATTTTCATGGATAACAAAATGTTCGGGCGAGTTACTAATTGTGAACTTCATCATCACAGTTTTAGATATATTGAGTGTTAAGTGATATTTTCCTGTCCATATGTTTACTTGTTTATGTACATCCTGGGTTCTTTCATCAGGTCATTCGCATATATCACAAATAGTATAGGTCCAAGGATTAATCCCTGTGGGACACCCTGCCTAATGGTTGCCAACTGACTGAGAGTGTTTCCAACACTGACACGTTGACCTCTATTTTCCAGATAGAGCAACTCCTCTTACACCATATCTTCCCAATTTCCCTAATAGCAGGTCATGATTTACGCAATCGAAAGCTCTGGAGAAGTCTATGAACAATTCGCAAATATGGAATTTACCATCAAGTGCATTAACCACATGCTCAATGAACTCATAAAGTGCTGTTTCTGTACTTTTGTTCTTTGTGGAACCGTGTTGGTTTTCTGAAAGAAGGTTATTAATTGTGAAGAAAGACATTATTTGATTTTTTTTAATTTAGTTCAAAAATCTTGGAAATACTTGAGAGTAAGCTAATTGCCCTGTAGTTTTCATAGAGGTTTCTATTCCCTTTTTTATAAATTGGTGTTACTTTTGCTAGTTTCAGAATATCCGGAAAAATTCCATTTTCAGTAGACAAGTTTATGATATACGTTATTGGGCTGCAAAGTTCATGAGAACATTTTTTCAACAAATTGTTTGATATTTCATCATGACCACTTGCGTTTGAATGCTTTAAGCTCTTTACCAATTCAATAATTTCGGGTTCAGTTAGTGGACGCAAAAACATTGAGTTTTCGAATATTGAGATATTACTATTCATGTATTCGGAGTCTACATTTTGTGGCTGTATGAAATTTGAAACATGTTAGCCATGTCTATGTTTGATACTTCAGTACCATCTTGTTGAATTTTTATTTAATTTACCACATGTTCATTTTTTTTGAATAGTATGTACCATATGCCACATTGACTTGACTTTCTTGCTGGAAGTAGATATTTTATTATTTACGCGCTGCTTGTAATTGGCTTTTAGTTTTTTCCTATACTTTTGGGTCACTCTCTTATATATCTCCGTATAATTGTTATCCACTTTAGCACATTCTGGATACAAGTTCACTTGGTGTTACAGTTCGTGAAGTTCCGGAATGAAAATGACGAAAATACGCTTTTTTGTCTGTTTTTGGAAGCGTTTCATCGGGAAAATGAATTCTATATAATATTGAAGAATATTGTTGATGAACTGCTTTATTGATTCTTGTGAATATCCTGAATTGTGGAAAAAATCTATAATTTTACCAGTAGCAAAAACAGCTGCAATAACAGATTTTAAAGATCTGAGACCTATCAGCATCCTTTCTGCAATCTCGAAAATCATCTAACGTCACGTTCACACCCAAATCAGTAACTATTCGAAAGCAAATACTTTACTCAACTTGAAACAATCTGGATTCAAAAAAACCATAGTACAAGTACTGCACTTCTTAATATCGTAGATGATGCAAGAATGGCGATTGAAAACCAAAAAGTGAGTTCTCTGATACTATTGGATTTTTCAAAAGCCTTTGACACTATCAGTTACCCCAAATGTATAGTTTGATCCTATATGAAAACCATTGAACGAGGAGTTCCACAAGAATCTATTTTGGACCCCATTATTTTCTCAATTTATATTTTCAACATGGATTGAAGTACCTATCATTGCGAGTTACATCAATACGCTGATGATTCTCAGATAACTTTTCAATTTTCATCCAAATATTATAGAACTGCAGAAAATAACATAAACGAAGACTTAGAGGCGATAAAAAGATATTCTGCTCCCCTCTGCTTGAAAATTAATCCAAGTAAATCCCGAATTTTTTTCATTGGCACCTCAAGCGCACTTTCGTATTTAGAACAATACGAAACACAATACGAGAACACAATACCATATCTAAATTGCCATTTTGAGTTCAATATAGAGAAGCAATACGAAGAAAACGTCCGGTATTTTGGAGGAACAATTATTGGCTTTCGCATCACGATAATGCACCTACTCACTCGTCATTGCTCATTCGTAATTTTTTGGTCAAAAATAACACCGTAATCATACCTCAGCCACCGTATTCACTAGATTTGCCCCCCTGCGACTTTTTCCTGTTCCCAAAATTGAAAATACCCACGAAAGGACGATGTTTTGCTACGACTGGGGAGATAAAAACCGAATCTCTGAGATAGTTCAAGGACATACCAAAAGGTGTATATCAGAATTGCTTCGAAGATTAAATAAAACGCTGGCACAATTGTATTGTATCTGAGGGGACTATTTTGCAGGATACAATGAAAATTCACCTCGTACAATAGCTTCTCAAGTATGAGATCGCTTGAGGAAGCTTTTGTATATCAAAACACGTGTTTCGATTTTGTAAACTGTCTAGTGAAAATCTCACAATGAAGTGTTATTTGAATAGATTCTTGAGATACTATGCGTTTCGAATGGTATTCAACAGAGATGACAAGTATTCGTCAATATGAACATTTTGAAAGTAAATACTGTAATACCCATACAAAATACTCAAAAAATGTGCAAACGGATCTGCTGTTCCATGAAAATTCACTGAGTGGTATCATTGACAGACCAATTGTTGACGATGGAACAAATTGAAAATGTAATAGTTTTAGAATTTCATTCTGTCGAATAAATAATGGCCAGTAAATAGATTGTTGAAACTAGCAAATACTCATAGTTCTAAATTGGAACTGTTTGAATAATATTAGCATTCTATCAAAGTTTCTACGCAATACTTGCAGTGAAGAAGTTTCCGGATATTGTTAATGCCACATTGACCTCATTGAATCTCTTCTTCTTCCTACTTTTTTGACTCTGCTTCGATATGATACCACAATGCCCAGCTAATGCCGCGCAGAGAGCTGAAGTAAAACCATCAGGCACCTATGCGATGTCTTCGATTTTGAAGATTCGTCGCAAGTTAATTCCCACTATGAGAAGCAGAAATTAATTTCATTTGGTCGGTACGACCAAATGAAATTAATACAATATACGATATACGATACGATAATTACGATATACCGGTTTCGGAGTGATTGCCCCATCATCAGTACCAGGCATGGTCACTTCAGAACGAAATGAATTGTCTGAATATCCCGACCAAACAAATATAATTTCAGCTAGTCATATACTTTTCCTGCAGTCGGCCAAGCGAAATGTTCACCGAGCCACCTATAAAAACGAAATATTTATTATATATCTCAATTGTTGCAATAAACTCAAAACCAATAACAATATTGAATAGAGAATGAAGAGACCTTTCAAACGATATATCACAAGCCTATAAGCCTATAGTTTCCATTAAAAAAATTGGTGGTTGTACTTGTCATTCGACGGGGGTTGACGATAGGGGTAGCATTTTTCCGTTGAAGTATGTCAAATTATAATTTAAATTTGACATGTTTCGAGATTTTTTAAAAATATGAACAGTAACCGAAATAATGAATTTATTCCGTTTGGCTTTTACACAATGTATATACGGTATGGTTCATGTAAAATTTGAACGAAATTCATTGAATATGGAATACAAGACAGATTTTGATGGGGAATTATCTGTAATGAACTTCCTGAGAGCATCCGTAACAAAAAATAAGAGGTTAGATCCACCAGAATGCTGCGGGTGGTTGGTATATCTTCTCAAAAAATATTTCGATAATAAATAATTCAGGTAGTCTTATATCGAAAAAATCGCTTACAATTTTAAGAAAATCTTCCAGTATCATATGGGTGGAATTTAACTTTTTTTTATTATTAGGGTAGACAACTGTTGGACTTTTACTGAGGAAAAATGAATGATTTTGTAGTATATTATAATACATTTTATGTGTATGCGTTATTTAACAAGAGCTATCATGATTTTGTTCTAGTCGTTAGTGTCCAAGACTTTCAGATAATCTATTTTTTTTATTTTTACCAATGAAAATTGTATGTTTTTGTTGTTTTCTATGTATTGTATAAATATTTTACTAATGTCCGTTTTGTAAAATTGAGAAATTAATTATGGTTCCAATCATTAGTATTACTGTTCATTTGTCAGCGTATCTCATTGTAGTTGTATCAAAATCCTTAGCAAAATAGGCGTATCTCAGTTTTTCAACTTTATATCAAAATTAAAATCATAAATAATAGAGAATGGGTTTCGAAAGGTGAGACTTTTTTGGAAATATCCTTCTCTTTAGGGATTTTTTTTATTTCTTAATTCTTCATAGTTTTTGAAATATTTTCATTAATACATTTTTACATCTCAATTCGTTTATAACTTTTACAATACGGTTTCAGCACATTTTTAGATATCATTCCGGATCGAATGAGCCAACACACGTATTTTTCCAACCACTATTTCTAATTTTTACCATTTTCAACTTGTGACTAGACTATAAGACGACTAATTCAAGACGTGTCAAAACAAGTATACAGTAAGCAATAACTCATTTATTTTATTTCAGATCGTTCCATGAAGTGCCTTTTACACAATGGACAATAAAAAGAGGTTTTGAGGCATTGTTTAAGACAGTGTGGGTGAAACAGGTGATTACAGGGTGTTATTCTAGCGCTTGACATGCTACACAAGCAGACGGCACATATGTCAGCCCATTCTTGTATGTCTTCTTTCGTAGCCACTCGAAAACTCCGATAAGTCTGCCTCTCCGCTCTAAGGGTCTTCCAGTTGTTGTGGTAAACATCTTTTATCCGAAGATATACAACGAAGTATACAGTGAGTAGGATAAAATGGGAATATTTGAAGAGAAGAAGATAGAATATCGTCAAAGTCGCTGCTGCTATTGCCACGAAGTTCAGGGCCATAGGAACATAGAGGTGTTCAAGATTTTCTAAACTTTCAATGTTTAAAACTTCAACCAGCTCTGGTAAGAGCTGGAGGAATATCTTCTCGGAACACAAGTAGTAAATGAAAGTCACGATACTGTAGATCAGTTTTGGTTCGTAGTAGATCCCCTGTTCTCTGAGACACATAACTATAACGACAGCTTTGGCCCATTCGATAAATATTTTACTCATCCACTGCAGAAAGTGTCTTCTATTGGAAAAATTCATAATTGGCCTTAGTCTGTTCGTCTGCCAAACATCCCGCATTCTTGATACGAAGTAAGCGAATACAGAGTAGAAGAGGATACTTGATAAGGCGATAACGACGCTTTTGTCTCCTCGCGATTCGTCGAATACAGGATGTTTGTCTGTTGCGGCGTCGAACAAGATGAAGAAACAAATCTGGAAGAAATAGAAGAAAATCTTTTGATTGTGATTCATCTAAGCAAGTATTGGATACGATGATGATAATGAAAGTCGTGCAATGTTATCCAATAACAAAATCTTAATTTTCATAAAAATTCGTTCGTTGAAACTATATTTTCAGATGTTCTTCAGTTCTAATACCAACTGTCCAATTCAACGATGTAGGTGCTGTAATAATTGCTGTGGAATTGAGCAAATGGGTAAATACATAGTTCAATGAGTGCATGGCACTTGTTTCGAGAGAACATCAGATCAATATAAAATACTATACATATACACATTTATAATTTTATAATTTTTGGGAAAGAACGTTTTTGGCTTTCTACTACTCCATCTTGATACGAAAAAAAAAATGTGGTAATCTTTCAAAGAAAGAAAGAAAGCAATTAATTTAAAGAAAGTGATAATAATTGCTTCCTTTCTTTCTTTGGGAGATTCATAAATTTTTTTGTATCAAGATGGAGAAGAATGAAAGCCAAAAACCTTCTTTCCTGAAACTTTTACCCTTTCACATTTATAATATAATACACACACGTTTATGATATACTAGTGATAATATGAATAAAATATGAAATAAAATGTCTTTAGGAATTTTGAACTGTTAATTCTCAACCAAAATGCAGATTTTGCATCGTGGTTCATTGAAAATGAATAATCTCGGTCCTTTAGAGATGAGCAACCTCAGAAATCTTCTCTGCAACACTTCAAGGGGGCGAATGTGTGTTTTCAGTGTCCCACTCCAAGCAACAATACCATAACGCAAATGACTCAATTGATACATAATATAAGATTTTCATTTGTTGATACGTTAATATATTTCCAAGGTACCTGAATTTGTGTAATATTATTCGAAGCTTTCTGCATACATATAATTTATATGATCATTCCAATTCAGATTTGAGTCTATTATCACACCTAGATATTTCACCTTATTTTCAGGGTAAATGATATGGTGTTTTCCACATGTTGAGATATTCAGTGAGTTGAACGAGGCCTTGCTGGATTTGCAGTGGAATGTTAGATAGAAAGTTATTTCTGAGTTCATAGTGAATAACTTGTATTTCAACCACTTCTTTATTGATGAAAAGTCAGTTTCAATGGTGATTTTTAGTTCATCCTATGTATCCGCCCTGTGGAATAATGCAGTGTCATCAGCGAACCCTAAAATAACATCCTTGCTCCGTATGACAAACATTCCGTTAATGTAAATATTGAATAATATAGGGCCTAGAACTGTTCCCTGCGAGATACCATACTCTATCTTGTTCCTCTCACTTAGTACATCATTTTTTTTCACCGATTGGTTTCTATCATTTAGATAACTTTTAAAGAGATTCAAGCTTTTGGTTCTTATGCCAATATCTTCCAGAGTCTGAAGAAGTAGATCATGACCAACAGTATCAAAGGCTTTACTCAAATCAATAAATATGCATAAACACGGCTTGCTCTCCTCCAAGGCTGATATTTTTGATGTAGGTGCAATTAGTGCATCTTCAGTAGAAACATTTTCTCTGAATCCGAATTGATGATTAGAGAGAATTTTATATTTGTTCAAATATGAGGCTAGTCTCTTTTTTACAACTTTTTCCATAATTTTTGTTAGGTTTGTTATGAGCTATATTGGTCTGTAGTTTGTTACTAGATTGTTATTTATCTTTTATTAAATTGGTATCATCACTATTTCTTTGAGTGCTTCAGGCTGAATACCGTTTTCCAGATAATGGTAGACCTCAATAAAATCTAAGCGACCACGATAAGTGATTTCTTGATGATGACTTGATACAATATGTAGAAAATCAACAGAAGCAGAAATGGCTGATTATTGCTTATATTCTGAATAACTCTGATGAGGATTCCGAAGACGGAAGAGTTCTTGTTGATGTTCAGTATTTGAAATTGTTTTTTACCTGAATAATTTTAAAATGTAAAATGGAGGCATTTATTCAGTTAACTATATGGACCATTACTGAAATTTTTCGCTATTTTTAAGCGCAAAGTGCTTGAAAATATATCCACAATAGCATGTTTATATATATTAATGTTTATAACCTTTGAATAAATTAATAAAAAAGTCGTCGAACTTTATAGATATGATTTTTTGAAAGAAATTGAAAAACGTCTTTTTTTAAATTTTTTGTAAATTTTTTAATATGGCGTACTTCTGAGCTTTGAATTTCAATCGTCTATTGCAAATATCTCGGTTTCTATTACGAATACGTCAAAAGTGGTTCAGGACAATTTTATAGAAAATTTCAATACCTGCTTTTTTTGTTTCAACTTTTTTATCATGTCTTTTTATGTTCTAGAGATATTTTCGAAAAAAAATGGTGTTTGAGGTTTTCATTTATTTTCTATCTCCCAAATAGAATTCAACATTTTTCAACCACCAATTCCTCAAATGTATGCTAAAATCAACTTATTTCGAAAAAAAATTGTGAGTCGTAACGGGACGCCTGGCAGATGTGAAATTTTATTTTTTACAAGTACTCGTAATATGCATAAAAGAACAGATCACGACAGTAACTACTCGTGATATGGCATAATGTAAAAATAAATGTTAATAATAATAATAAATAACAATAATAATGAAATATTCGTAATGGAACATTACGAATATTTTCCAGAAAATGATGATTATTGATTTAATAAACATTCATTTTCTAAAATGAAGGGGTTATATTTTATTAGAAGTGATTAATTTTTTGGGAAAGAAAGTTTTTGGCTTTCTACTACTCCATCTTGATACAAAAAATGTTGGAATCTTCCGAAGAAAGGAAGGAAGCAATCATTTTTGAAAGAAGTAGCTCTAAACATAGATGTGTAGATCATTCAAAGAAGTAATTTTCAGACACAAAATGAAAGAAAAAGGCCTCCTGAAACAGCTAATTTCATACAAACATT
>WOGR01008953.1:0-11577 GCA_015342045.1 Leptinotarsa lineolata | reverse complement strand
TGTTTAGTCTTCAGCTGAAATTTAATTAGTGTCTCAATCGTTCAAAATTTATGTAGGCTTTTCAAAAAATTCACCAGTGTACCTAAAAATCGACTTGTTAAAAACTTCAGAGAAAGTACTTGATAAACTAGTAGATATCGCAGCTGGAGATAACTGAGTCGAAGATATTTTCCTCATTTATTGGCCGTAGTCTGCAAGTTTATTTACAATGGCGGTAGACATTATCAAAGGTGATGATGATGAGACAACGGATACAGAGTTATAGTAGTTCTTACAGAGCTCGTTCATAATTGATCGGAGAACCCAGACAAATATTTTACTAACCGTATGAAGTATAATCAGTTATTTCTTTTGAATTATTATCATTTCAACGATTATTAGATCCGGCAGTGTCCATGTTATACAATTTCATTGCATATTACGCGATACCAACGAAGAAGAGAAAAATTCTGAAAGTAAATCATGATTGTGAATAAGATACAACATTTGATAAAAATGTAATAGTTTTCTGCGGATAGTTTGGAAATACTTTCATTTTATCATTCAGACTATGCGAGTTCAAGTAGCATTGGGATGTAATTTAATTAATATTCGTAGCAAATATGAAACAAATTCAATTAGAATGGAATTCAAACGTTTCAAATTTCATGAAGTATACATTTTCAACTTTTGTATTTGCCTATTCCCAATTATATTTACTGAACATAAAGATGTGATTTGAATGAATATTCATAACTTCAAAATCAGTCAGTTGTTGAGTGATATAGATTCATGTTGGTGATTGTTTGTTTATTAATTTTTCGTTTTTGTTTACGCATCATTTTATTCGCTACTGAAAATAACAAGATTTATGAACTGAAATATCATTGGGAACAGAGTTGAGTAATGATATTTCAGGCTTATATGTTTTTTGCAGTTCATTTTTAGCATTATCCCAGGTAACACCTAATTTTTGTTCAACTACTATCTTTAAATTTCGAAATAGTTCCAAAAACTGTCAATGGTGTAAAAGCATCTTCAATCATCAGGTTATTGAAAGAGTTATGTTTCCAACACTCGATTGGTTTTCAATTTATGATTGTCAATTTGTTTTCCTCGGAATGTCTGCTATAATAGTGTTTCGAATACACATATACGTAGTATAAACAACAACTGTGTCAATTTTTCACATCAAGCAAAGAATGAAGTTGATTCCTCTCGATTTGCTCCTGAAGTAATTTAAATCAGTAAATAGTATGATGGAATATATGATATGAATTACTATCACAGAGCAACTTTTTACCAGTTGATGATGATCCCGCGTTTCAGGTAAGATCTTTCTCGAACAAAAAGTTCATAAATTACAATATACCAAATTGTTATAGATACACCTCATTGTGGTACGTCGTGATTTTCTGTTCTTCAAATATATTTTGCAATATTCGTATTGAAACTATAGTGTATAAAGTCCAAACTTTATTGAGTAGAACCAGAATACCAAAATGACAAGGAATGGTCGATTGTTTCCTTTCGTTCTTGTGAGGTACCATTCTTCTGAAGATGCCAACTTAGTTGGTGAAATGCGCGTCGAGAAATGTGTTGCATTTCTGTTGATTGAATGCTTTTTTGTTCTATAATTCCTAATGAACACAAGAGCACTAAAATCTCTCTCGAATGTCCAAGAAGAGAAAGAGAGAGTAGTACTCCAATTGCAGAACTAATAACGGGTTGCGCAAAATAACCTACCTGTCATCTGTCCAAAATTTGTTATTATTCAGGATATTGATTATTTGAATTCCGCTTCTTTTGATATAGTTACGTAAAACTATGTTTTATTCAATTTACGTGTGTTACTATGAAATGACTGGCAATTTCAAAATTATTGTGGTAACAGAAAGAAAGAGTGAAACCAGTTTTCGAATATATTTGTAACATACTTCCAGAAGACTATGCTACATTTTTCCCACACGTATGTCTGTGAGATTTTCTATTGTTCTTTCACTTGTATTTGATACTTTGTTATCAAAATAATTTCCAGAGATGAATAGACAGAATCACGGATTACCTGTATTCATTCCTTTAGAATTTTTTGTAGGTTACTTTCTGGGCAATTTTTTGAGAAAGTAGGCAAGTTTTCATAAGGAATATATTACTCTCAGGAATTTCACTTCGAGTAATTCAGACTGCCTTGGGGTCATTCTGTAAGATAAACCAAATATCTTTGCAATAATGCCTTCATGGTACATCAAAAGGTATACAATATATGGAATAAAAGTTTTGAAAACATCCTCATTGTCTATTGGTGTAAAAATAAGTTGAGAACTGGATGTATCTGACCTTTTCAATAACTCTTCCATTCCTTGACCATGAAGTATTATACATAGTCAGGTATACGTGAATATTCATCTTGAAATATTATCATATGAATAATAGGATTCCGATAACGGGTTTCTAGTCAAAAGTAGCTAATATTGTACCTGAATTCACATTAGATCATGACACTCCTCAATGCTATCAAGACAGTTTTGCAATGAGGAATAGCTACTTTTTGTAATGTTTTTTCCGAGAGTGTATAGAATGTTGCCACTCATGAGTAACTAGTAACAACTTTGAGGTTAATTATTTAAGGCAAATACTATCACAGTCTTTCTCTTTGGAGTTATTTCTCCTCCATACTTGGAATAAAGGTTCTGAGTTAGTTGAAGTGTTGTGGTGAATCTATTGAACACTTCTCCTTCACCAAAACAAAAACGCAGTCTCCCGAAGCATTTTTCACTGACTGAGTTAGCATTTTCAGAAGATTATTTGAACTTGTCAAGAATGCTGTCTCTCGACGCGCGTTTCGCTAGCAAACTTAGCATCATCATGAGATGAATAAAACCATAATTTCATGAAGCCTATCCGAGACAAGATTGCCTAGAGTCCTATTAACAGTGTTGAACACTTCCAACAAAATTATATTGTGTATTTTTTATTAGCCATCATTAGTTATTCTTAAAATAATGATCCTCTTCTTGTTGAGTGATCTGCTTTGAGATTTCGAACTAGTTGAAATGGAAATAGTCTCCATTTACATTTTTCGAGAACCATTTTCGTCATTTGAAATTATAATCAGAAATGAATTATCGATTCGAAAATCGGTAGTCTTGATGTATGCCATAGAGAAAGCTGATTTATGAGTTTTGGCTCTTCTACATCCATTCAAGATTTTTCTTTGCAACATTGTACTCCAAAAGAGTCGACCTCTAATGAACATTTGAGCGTAGCGTTGACAATTCTGTTCATTCCCGATAGATTATCACCATAACGTTCAGCAATAGTTTGACACGTTCGAACTATATTTATTTCGATTCTAATTTATTGTTAGCTGAACTTCACTTCCTTGAACTTCAGAGTTTCTGATAATAGTCTAGTATTACGTTTCAAATAACATTCAGAGAAAATAATAGTAAATATGAAGAGGAAAAACAAGAAATCATGAGTTCCCTACGAAACTCAGTATGTAATATAATCAATCATCACAAATTCTACATAACGTCTTCAGATACAATATGCCAAAACCATATTGAAATTCCAATTAATCAGAAAGAGCTGATTCATTCAGAACGAATGAGAGTAGATTAATAGTTGAGAAGTGGGCAGAAGGTCTATTTGGTCTCATTACCGTATACAAAGATTTGAAAAATTTATACCAAGATCTCTGGTCTTTGTTGAGTGCAAATTGAAAGCTTTCAACCAGTGTCATATCATGAGTAGTCCATGCAAAAGTGAATTTGATGATATATTATATTCATTTAACAACCCAAACTGTACCTACCATTGTTTCGTTAATTTTTTCAATAGGTATTCTGAGTTGAATGTATTTTTGTGGGGTTTAGAAGAATTCATGAAAGTTGACATCTGAAGAGCGGTCTGCAATTTAAAAATCCATATGATTGAGTTTTCATTCGAATGATTTGACGAAATATCATCAGTTTCTACTCAGAATCTCTCCAATTGAGTCTGACCAAGAAATTTTCGAATGAGCATGATACAATGATTTTGGTACCTGCGTCATACATGTGTATCTAGGATGGACTGTATTCATCAGTTTTATTCGATTCAAAGGAGTAAATTTTGAGGAGCAGATGCTTTTTCTTTCAATAGATTTCAGGAGAGATGAATATTTTGAAATTCTATTTCGAAATATATACTTTCTTATACGTATGTATCTCATCTCGATAGTTTTCACTTTTGATTCCTGTAAGATTTCAAGAAGCGAGTTCAAAGTAAAATTGAAGATAGTGTGAGATATTTCTATTCTTCCTTCTGAAAACCTTATATCGTGGAGTGTTTGTTTCTCATGAGAAATATCAGTTGCACTAGTTCTGGACGCTCAATGTATTGTGTACCCCATGTGTTATTCATGTGAGACCAGCCAGAAATCCAATTCCATTCATATTCACATTGTTTTGAATTGTATCAATGAAGAGGAAGAAGTTCTGGTAATATATCTGTCAATATGTTCCATTTCCCCGCCTCAATGTCAGATTTTCTAATGCAATATTGAAAAATCAATATTATATTGAAAAATTTGTTACTTCTTTGGAAATAAGTATTTTCTAATTTTTTTTGAAAACTCATTTCAGGAATACTTTTCGGTCATTCAATTCAATAATCAGACTTTTCTATAATTTTGAACATTCTATAGAATCCTATATTTCATTTCACTTCAAACACCATCGTGAATTAGGACACCCAATAAGCTTCGAGAACACCAAAACCAATGCCACCGGAAAAACTGTACAGGCCTGGATAATCCGCGAAGCAATCCAAATAAAACACTGTTTCAACTGCCCTAACGAACGGGATGATTGGCAAAGATTACCTCATTCATGGAGATCATTACTGTCACGAAGAGATAGATAGGTTGCTACTTGCCAACCTGCTACTTACAAATTCTGCTATTTGCTCATGAAACTAGCAGTTTCACTTGTGAAAACTTACTGCAACAGAGGGTCTACAAACAGAAACAACGAAGCAAAAACAATTGCAGTTTTCCAACTGCAACACAAGTTACAGATAGTTTCGTCACGGGACGGATACGGGATGATAAAAAATGTTTTATATTATGAGAAGAGCAATTTGCCGTACCTGCTCATATATAAGTGAGGTGATCTGGATAGTTGTTACCGATGTGTTAACTGATAATTTTAATACCATATCTGACTATAGAAAAGGCAGTTTTGAGGCCCTTTATACTCACGTAATTGTTGCAGATTGGTTTGTGATTCTCATCAAATCGAATTCCAAAGGCTGCTTTTGGGTGGTCCGTCTGTTCATTGAGCTGTTTGAAATGTGGTGGTTTGCGTTTGCTTGACTGGAACAAATCTTTGGATTTTAGATTCGGGCTAGTCCCGCCCAAATCTGTCTTTCTTCAAAACGACTATCCCGAGTCCTCATTTCAAAGATTTTTGCAACTTCAGCTAACCCATACCCCATATCCCAAATAGCTCGATGAACAGTCGCACGACCCATTAGCTTGTTTTCCTTACATTTACAGAGTTATCGACAAACTGAACCAAATTCTGAAGGGGTACGATATAAGAAGGGTATTTAAAACCAACAATCAAAGTGGCCATATTCTGAAGGGTTACGATATAAGAAGAGTATTCGAAGCCAACAATCAAATTTCTACTTCCTTACGAACACCTGACACGATACCAAATAACGCACAGGCATATACGAAATACCATATTCTACCTGCTCCGGAACTAACATCAGCTAGACCAGAAAAGTCTTCAACGAGCCTCTGAACATGAGATTGCTGTCCGTGAATCAGATCCCACCTCATTCTTCTCTAAAGATCATCGTGAAGCAGGCCACATGATGAGCTTAGGAAACACCAAAGTCATTGACACAAAATAATTATTCAGGCCAGGATAATTCGCAAAGCTATTGAAATCGAAAAACTTTCCAATCACCTCAACAACCAAGATAATTCACAAAAAATATATAATTTATGGAGATCATTACTGTCACACCGTACATCTCACAACATGGCATATATGCCATATATCTCGGAATATCCTAAAAACCCTCTTCATCCTCCTAAAAAGCATAACTTCAATTATGAAACAGTATAATTCATGGAAAAGAAAGTTTTTGGCTTTCTACTTTCCTACATTAATACAAAAAATGTGGGAATCTTCCATAAAAAGGAGGAAAGCAATCAATCTTTCAAAAATGTAGCTTCATACATTTATTATAACGTGTAGGAATCCTGTGAATGATATCTGATTCAATTCCATAACGAATTTTTGAAAACAAACTGAGTGGAAAAAAGTATTTTTCGTATAATTCAGTGTTCATATAAAAGTATGATTTTCGAAAGTATTTTTTTTCTTCGTGTAATCCAATGTTAATATGAAAATAGCTGTATCGGTAAAGTTTTTTTTTCCAGTTTGTTTCTGAATATTATTTTTCTACATAATCTTCACATCTTTGTATACGAATAAAATTAGTTCACGAACATAATTAATATCAAATGAAATGAAATGAATTTCTCTTATGTATACGCAAATGAAGAATATTTCAAAGTCTCACTTTTTCGTAAATTCCTCAACCCGAATAACTTGAGAGGAATCCACTTGAGGAAATACATGGAAAGATACTGAAAATGAAATATCTCAGAATACAGAGCAGACGTGAGGTCAAGTCTTCCATACCCGTTGTACATGTTTAATTCATGGAAGATTTGAGAGTTGGCTACACTCCACACTTGTAGTAGCATTGGCACTGACACATCGTCACTCGAAAACGTGCATCGTATTTCCTGCACCTAAATGCACAAAATATCACTTTCAGGATTCCCAAGCACGTTTTACTTGACCTTTCCGTATAATTTGTTCGAAGATCTGTAGGTGTTATGCTTGCTGAAAATGAAATACCGTTTATCATTTCCTCATCCTGCAGGAAAGAGTTTTATAGGGGTCACGGAATCTCAACAGTTATGAGCAAGGGTAATGAAGGAAATGGACCGTGAAAGGTTATGAATTGACTATTAATTCAAGAAAATATTCATCGTCTCCTAAAACAAACAAACAATCCAAAAGTAAAAAATTAATTTGTCGACAAATTTTTATAAATATCAAGGCATACCGATGCGATTCGTTTTTCAAAATCGAACCATCAATTCCCAAGTATTCAACGGATAAATTTAATAATTTCAATAAACATTTCATACTTACTGCGATTGTGTGAGTTACTCTCCATAGAATACCAGAAGACACACTCTGCCAAACATTGGCACACTTTGTGATTTTTTGTAATGATTCTGTTTTCTTCTACTGATAATTGAGTTAAAAATTAATTTTTTGATAGCAAAATATGCAAGACATCAAAAAATCTATAAGGTATTCTGGTGTGACCACGTCTGTCTGTTCACCAGTTTGGATAATTTTATCCAAATACTCTCAAACCAACCTGTCATAATATTGCTAAAAAATAACATCAGTTGAAAGCTCATTCGAGTTTGTCCGAACTAATTGTTCAATCATGAGACTTTTCAATCATGAGACTTTGCAACATATTCAGATGCAGAGGTCCATTTTTTTTTTCAAAAATATTGCTACTATAGTTTGGTTCGATAGTCATTATTTTTAGGTACTATCCATTTCATTCCTTGTATGAATAGTGTTAATAATATAAGAATAAATGTTCAAGCAGAGAGAGAAAGTAATAATCCAAGTGCAGAACTAATAACGTGTTGCGCAAAATAACCTACCTGTCATGTGCCCAAGATTTGTTATATTCAGGATATTCATTATCCACATTCTGCTTCTCTTGATATAGTTACGTAAAACTGTATTTTTTATTCAATTCACGTGGGTTATTATGAAATGACTGGCTTCTTTAAAATTATTGGTGCAACCAGTTTTCAACTATATTTGTAATATATTTTCAGAAGAATATGTTCCATTTCCATCTATTCCACACGTATGTCTGTGAGCTTTCCAATTGTCCTTTCACTTATATTTGATATTTTATTATCGAATTAACTACCAGAGATGAATCGACAAAATTACGGTTCACCTGTAAATCTGTGGAATTTTTTGTAGATTACTTTTCAGACAACTCCTCCATTCTTCGAACGTGAAGTATTACACATAGCCAGGTTCAGGTAAATATTCACTTTGAAATAATATAATATGAATAATAGGATTCTGATAATGGTTTCCTAGTCAAAAGTACCTGGTATCATACCTGAATTCACATTAGATCATCCCTCTCCTCAAGGGTATCAAGACATTTTTGCAGTGAAGAATAGCTACTTTTTGTCATGTTTTTCCCAAAGTTGATAGAATGTTGCCACTCATGAGTATCTAGTAACATTGAGGTTGAATATTCAAGGCATATACTACCACCTCCTCTTCTTGTTGAGTAATATGCTTCGAGATTTCGAACTAGTTGAAATGGAAATAGTCTCCATTTATATTTTCCCAGAACCGTTTTCGTCATTTGAAGTTATAATCAGGAATGAAGTATCGATTCGAAAAATCGGAAGTCACGGCGTGTGCCGTAGAGAAAGATGATTTATGCTTGTACACTCAATTTTGGCTCTTCTTCATCCACTCAAGACTTTTCTTTGCGATATTGCAGAGCAATACAAATGTAACTGAAGTTCATCACTCTCTGACAATACTTACTCGATTTATTCTCACGGTAGCCAATTTGACAACTTGGGAGGCTCCTTCTACTCATGTGATCCACTTCAATCTTTATTCCATCTATAACTTCGGGAACAAGTATCAAACCTATATTAGCCTGACCATTTTCAAGTCTTGATGAAGGTATAAACTTCTTTCTTGAAGAAATGGAAGTTGTACATTTCTTAACTTGTCTTATGCATAATTACATTGTTATAACTTACACAAAACGCCTTCGATATGAAAATAAAAATCAAATACATCCCTTCATATCTAGTATTGACCCAATTGCCTCTTCGGTATCATTCTGTTTGCATGTCGGATGGACAAAATCGTTTTTTTGATGGACTATGAAATTTACGAATCATGTGTATGAGGTGTATAATTCAAATTGAAAGGGGTATATTTTTAGGAAATGGTAAGAGAAAGAAAGGTATATAACTATATTTCAGACCAATTTGAAAAAATATAGTCTATGTTTTGTCAACTGAGTTATTCAATTTGCTTTTTTCGTATAATAGAAAATCAGCATAATTATGTCATTGTACTTTTATATGGAATATTATACAGGGTAAATCTTGACGAGTTGACGCAATCTATGTATAGAGAACTGAATGTAGGGCGCTTGTAAAAATGATCCGTATCGAGATTTTTCTAAAGATCTAGGTATCGTTCACCTGAAAATGAAAATACCTGCAGGTCTGTTATGTATTTTCTACATGCTATGAATGATACCATAAGTATGGCTTATTTTCATGATAAAATTCGTCAACTAGCTAAAAATAATTCAAATATAAGATTTTATTTCATAAGCTCTTAATGATCTACAGATTCATGTTTAGTGTTATTTCATTTTTTCAAAAATGATTGCTTCCTTTCTTTCTTTGGAAGATTCCCACATTTTTGTATCAAGATGGAGTAGTAGAAAGCCAAAAACTTCCTTTTCCAGAAAATTAATCACTCTTAATGAAATATAACCCATTCAATTCAAACATATTGAGTAATCTCATTCACCTTATCGATGCAAATAACTTAGGAATGAAAACTTTCAGTTCAAAGATAATTACGCACATCAGTCTTCTGAATAAAGTAGCTGATTCAGTAGAATTAAAATATCGAGAAACACAAATTGATACGAGTGATTACAATAAGAGGACCAAAAGAGGACTTTTAAACGGAATTGGTTCTGTATGGAAAGCTATAACAGGCAACCTTAACACCAATGACGGCGAATAATTCAATGAATGTATTAACAAAATTTATAAAGACGACCATCAAATTGATAATTTACTTATAAACCAAATTTCAGTCACAACTTCTGTGATTAAAGAATTTAATTCTACAATACAACAATTACAGGTTGATGAACGAGCTTTCAATGAAGATATAAAACAAATTGAAAAATGGGTATTTACTTCATCAAATCAAATAGCCTTAATGAACGCTAAGTTGAGGGCCATACAAATTTGCGAACAACTTTTAGAAAGCTATGTATTTCGAAAAGATTATGTAAATGATATGTTAAATGCAATTACTTTTGCTAGACTTCATATTATTCATACATCAATTATAAAGCCCAATGATTTAATTTTGTCCCTTCAGGAAATTGCTCAAACAATTCAAAGGAACAATTTACCTTTACCAACCAGACTTTTTTCGATATCAAAATTTTAAGACATAATTGAATTATAAGCTTTTCAAGCCAATTCAAGACTTATCTTCATTTTAAAAATACCATTAGTAGAGCCCGAATTATATACTGTTAATAGATTGTACACCATACCAATTTTGGATAATCGAACAGGATTACATCACATTTTACCTACGAATGAAAAGTTTATAGTAAAAGATGATGATTCGATGCTATATGCTGCATTTGAAAATTTGATTTCATGTAAAAATCTGAACTATAATCTCGATACATGTGAAAATGTAATTTCATATCCAATTGATAGTAACGCAATGCGCGAAGCTCAAATTTCAAGACCACTTTCAGAACTTCTTCGAATGTGTTAAATTTCACTTTTATTTGCGAAAGATTATAATGTTTATGAAATCCAAAGTAATACTTGGCTAATAACATTATCAGACCCCTTAGCTGTAACAATAAATTGTTTAAAACGTGAAATTGAAACAGGAATTACAAAAACCAATTCAAAATGAAAACTTCCTACTAATTGTTATGCTTTTATTGGAAACACAAGAGTGTATTCACAGATAATTGTGAAAGAACAAAATGTAACGTATAAAAATCATCAAATTTTGATACCATATCAATGTTGCAAGGATGTACCAGGAAAAGAAAACTTACCACATTTAAAACCTTTAAAATTGAGCAAAATAAATGTAGACAATCTCAACATTGCTAAACATAAATTAGATCAATATTCAGTTCAGTTAGATAAAATCATATATGAACCATTCGTAAATCGACATGTTTCATGGTTTACTATTTTCACGATTGTAATATTAATAATACTTTACGTATTTTGTAAATGTAGAAACAGACGTTCTATGCAAATTGGTATAATGACATCAAGCAATGATGATCAACCTCCGGAACCAAGAGGAGCTTTTGCATCATTTCGAAAATTACTCCCAGCTCCAAGGAGAAGACCCAGTATCCACCTAGGGGAGCCCATTGAGGAAGAAATTGAATTGAACTCCAATAAAACATTTGCTTGACTGAAAGTTGCACCACCGCACCAACTTTCTTTTCAAGGGGGAAGTTGTTATATAAGAAAAATCAATGCACCCTTTGTCTATGGATTGCACCATAATAACAAAGTATTGCATCAGCCACTACGCAGTTATCCAGGAAATGCCTTAGCATATCCAGTACATTTCCGAGGCTTTTCTAGAACATTCGAAGAAATGCACATCTACATCAGCAGTTCCTGATTCTATAAAT
>WOGR01008952.1:0-11577 GCA_015342045.1 Leptinotarsa lineolata | reverse complement strand
GACCCCCATTAACATCTTATGGACCCTCATTTTTTGTTCACGCCTACGTAGACCCCCAGCAAGTCTCCCGTGGACCCCTGGGAGTCCACCTGGACCACTTTGGGAATCACTGATCTAAAAGCAAAGTCCGACAAAATCCTAGACTCCCACTTCTTTGATCTAACAAAATTCAACAGTAGTTGACTTATTCATTTAATGTTCGAATGAGTTGAAAAACTTTATTTATCTAATTAAAACATACCCACACACAAAATGAAAGACAACAATTCCAAATGAAATACACTCCTGAAACAAAAAATCCAGTACTCACACGTAAATCACACGGTTTCAAAGTAAAAAAATTAAAAACTGTTATCAACAGTAAATTTTTTGTTACTAAACAGATATAAAATGTAAAAATATTCCAGTTCTGTGAGTTTTTTTCATCTGATATCATTTCTTCAGTTTATTGAGCTTTTTGAAATCAATTGGTTTGTTTTCACAGTAGAAGAAATAATTAAATATACGAAAAATAGTAAAAGCATCACTTCAGACCAGAGATCCTCAAAGGGCGGGCGACCCGCTTATTTAAAAAAAAGAATACACATTCATGTCTCGCCAATACTTTATACAAACTCTATAAACACTTAGTAAATTCAAAATTTGCAAAATCTCTCTTAACTCTTGCGTTTCAAACACAAAGTTTACAAATGCGTTTACCCTGCCTTGAGCATACAGAAAAACATTTTTGTCTGGTCTGTCTGTGGGGTTAAGTTCGAAATATTAAGGTGAGAGAAGGTGTCAGCTAAATAAACAAGCTTTACCAATCATTTTCCATCACTGAAAAAATTGGAAAGATCGGGTTTACTCTGAACCAAAAATATCAACATTTCTGACTTTAATTTCATAAAGTACACCTTACGATTTGATCTCCAAAAACTTTATTTAAAAAAATATATCACATGTTTCGCTAGCATAGTAGCTTTTTCAATATACATTGAGTACTACAAGTTCCTCCGTACTCTAATTTTTATATGCTTCAGGTAACTACAATTGAGACTATCTCTACAGGTAATCATTCGATCAAATTACCTAAACCTCTACAACTTTTATTTACCTGAGGTACCTCCTCAATTATTACCTGAATCATATCAATAATACTTCATCGGTTTTTTTAAAAAAACAAGTTCAATAATGGCGATCTATTTAAATCCAGTTGGTCATTCATTGAAATGTTTGAATTTTTGAGTTTATTAATTTCCATTGCTTCCAAATGAATCAATTTCAAACCTTTATTTCCTATGTGTAAAATTTCAAACTCTTCGTTAAAGATATGATTTTCTTCTAAAAGATGATTTGAATATGTTGAACTTATTTTCTTATTTACATAGCTCATATGATGATCCTGGATACGATTTCTAAATGTTCTGCCAGTTTGACCAATATATACCTCAAGACACCTTCCACACTTTAATTTATATACTCCTGATTTCTCGAATTTGGATGTTTTGTCTTTATTATTTTCAACTAACTTTCCCAACGTATTACTTGTCCTATATGCCATTTTAATATCTCGTTTACTCAAAAATGAAGTCACTTTTTCTGTTGTTTGTCCAAAATACGTTGAAGCTCTATAATTTTGATTTTCATTATCGTAACTTACCAACAGGAAAAACATCTCCAAAAAAGTCTACGCAAAAGCGATTCGTGACTTTTTTCCTATTGATGAGTTAGAGTTAGATAATCAAAATGGACTCAGCTTGCATTCGTATAAATTAATTCAACATGTCAATCAAGCCACTTGTATTTCCTGCAAATTGAAAACCATTTTTTTATCAATTTCAAGTTTCAGTTGCTTCAACGAGCACCTTACAAAGAAATTCACCTGATGTCCCCATTAATAGAATCACCGCAATCATACCGGATGTAGCACAAAACTTGAGCACAGTTGGCTATTGACTCATCCAACTGAATTGCAAAAAAACTAGTCTTTTATTCGCTTCTTCAGCTGGTTCTGAATATCTTCAACCATGTCAGATATTCGTCTTGATATAGTACTATTTGATGACGGGATTTTTTTTAGTTTTTCAGCATCTTGAGGACTGATTATATTTGAAATCATATCAACTGTGGCGGGAAAAATTGTTTCCGCAGCTATTGTATGGGGTTTCCTTTTTTTAGCAATCTTGAGCGCTATCTCGTATGAAACTTAGAGAGCATTAACTGACATTAGCAAGATCTGTAATGTTTACCTGTTGACTTCGAAGGGATAACAGTTTTTTTTTGTAAAATTTCCACTGGTTTGTCTATCAAAGCAAAATGTTCAGTTTCAAGATGGCGTTTCAATTGTGAAGGCTTCTTGCTTTCGGTTGATAACTCTTCACTATAAACAACATGTAGTGTTTCTCAAAGAAAAAACATTCACTTGATTATGTCGTTTATATTACTGAAAAATGGATATCGACACATACAAGGCGGTGTTATTTTTTCATTCTTTGTTCGTGACGGGGAGATATGTGCATAGTACCGATGGTATGGGGGTAACTGACTTATATTAGAAATTCAATATATACAAGAAACACTTTGTGTAATTTCCACTAAACTGTTTTACAAAAACGCAACAAGTGTTTCTCTATACAATAGCTTCTTCAGGCGTGTCTTTACAGTTTAGTAAAAATTTTCCCATAAAGCTTTTCTTGAATACAATATGGATTTTCATCAAGTATCGGTCGATTCCATCACAGAAATTCAATAGACTACGCCACACTGTGGTTTGTTTGCTAGTTCAGAAAAACCGAATTGTATGTATAACTGGTCATATTGCGGCACTTTGTTTTCGCACATTCACTAGCGTCACCACTTGAAGACGCTTTTATCCAACAACTATCATAAAACTACTGCAACTGTATAAAATAAATGAGGTCTACTGTCTCTTATTTTGAATAATTCAAGTGATGAAAATGAATGTTTATTCTACTAGTTACTAGTGTTCTTTTTATGGATAAAACTTAGCCATTAGTGTAGTTTGTTAATTATTGTTTAAGAGTTAAAGCTTGGGTGGTCCCCAAAATATTCAGCCGAAAAAGGGGGTCGCAGTGCCTAAAAGTTTAAGAACTCCTGGTTTAAACCAACGAGAAAAAATTATACGAGAATTTTAAATGTATGAAATATTTTTTTAGGTCAGAAAAATGGAAGCCTCGTTTCACTGCTTTATTTTTCACCGACTTGATGGTCCTATGGTCGAATTTTCAAAGACAGTTCATTGCCAAAGTATCTAATCGTACTATAGTTACTGAGAATCCTGAAGGTAAAGAAGTTCAGCTTCTGCTTGATTATGCAAAAGATGCTCCTATTGAAACTTTTGAGATTGTAGATCAGTTCTTAACCACGCTACCAGATCGTAAGTGTTGACTTCTTTAAAAAATATTGCATATAATAAACAAATAAACAAACAAAATCAAATTCATGATGAAAAATATAGAAGATGGAGTATATCAATATTTGATAATAGTTTGGAAAACGTAAATACCTCACAATTTTAATTCCAAAATAAAATTAAAAATCGTGACCTAACGAAAGTTTTTCAATACAGCAAATTGTAGAACATTGTCAAAGGTAATAAAATCGGCTCTTCATTATTTACCAACATACACGGAATCCATTCAGATATGAATGAATACAAGATTACAAAAAATATCTGTCCTTAAAATATCACAGTAAAAATAATCACTTGCATTCAACATCATCAAAGTATTTCATTTTGTATATTGAATACTTTTTCTTCATTATGAAAATTTGTCTGATTGGGAAAATGCAATATATTGATTGAAGAATAAATATTTTCAAATTCCAGCTAGTACCATTCGAGATATAATGAGCGTGAAACAAATTCAGGATAAAATAAATATTAATCTTCAAGAGGTCAGATCTGGAAGTAAGCAATTTACAGCATTGCTTTTTGCATTCGTCTCCAACCTGGATTTAGATGGTCTTTCACAAACACTAATGATAACATGGTTTGTATTAATTTTCCACTATTTAGCTTTTACGTGTACTCATTCACTTCTTGTAGTAAAGTAAAAATATAGGTAACCAGATGGCCGAAGGAAACAAAAATTTGTTATGATACAAAGGTGAATAACTTTCACCAGATGATCTATCTGAGATACATTTGTCGAATGCATATGGCAGAACTAGGTATCTGTTTTGATCCTATGAAAGCAATTTATCATGTCATCTTTGTGAAAAAGTTGAATAGTTGTTGTTATGTATAATAGTCAGTTTTTTATAAATAAGAAGTTGAACTTGTGACGTTTTTGTGAAATAAGGTTATTCTTTCAAAGATTCACCGCAAAAATTCATCAGGTTATGGGCCCAGATCACTGATAGTATATATTGCAGTTGAAGTATAAAAATTTATTATGGCAGGCGAAGATGTCAAATATAAAATTCCTTTATTTGACGGAAATAACTTTAGTAACTGGAAGTTCCGTATGGAAACACTGTTGGAGGAGTTGGACCCGATATGTTTCCTACAACAGTCATACAAGAATATGGTTTCTATCGACATGAGTGATACACCAGCAGACCGCCTGGAAAAGGAAAAGAAACTTTCAATACTGCAAAAACGTGACAAAAAGGCCAAATCACAGATAATTCAGAGTTTCGGATAGTCATTTGGAATATCTGAGAGATCAAGAAACTGCCTTTGATATTTGGAATGCACTAATATCAACTTTCGAACGCAAAAGTATGGCGAATCAACTGTTGTTGCGGAAATCTCCACTTACATTGAAAAATGATACATCCAGAGAATCACTATCAAATCATTTCCTGAAGTTTGATGAACTAATTCGGGAAATTCGTTCCAGTGGACCTACTTTAGAGGAATCAGACGTAGTTTGTTACCTACTCTTAACGATGCCTCCTGAAAATGAAGTCGTTGTAACAGCGCCAGAAACCCTATCGTCTGATAAACTCACAATCCATTTTGTAAAGAATCGTCTTCTAGATGAGGAATCTAAGCGTGAAGAAACCAGAAGGAAACCACCATGAAGTAACCTTCAGTCATCAACTGTGTTTGCTGCATCGACTAGTAACAGAAATTCGTCAAACGCTAAGAATTTCTCATATGCCAAAAACCAGAAGTTTAAAGAATTTCGATGTAAATGTTACAATTGTGGATTTAGTGGCCATAAAAGAAACAATGCCGACAACAGATCACCGGTAAATATCGTCCAGAATTCGTTCAGAAGTCAGAACAGGAAAAGATGTTACTGTAGAAGAAACCAACGATCAATATTGTTTTCCAGCTACAATTGATAAATGTAATGTACTAAGTTGATAATTGGACTTTGGAGCTTCCGAACATATGGTAAATAATGAACAAGTTTTGAGAAATGTTCAAAAATTGTCTGTTCCTGTGAACATAAAAATTGCCAAAAATGGTGAAACTTTGATATCTGAAAAATGTGGAGATATCAATGTGGAGACAATGGTTGGAGAAAAAATGAAAAATATAACCATTAAAGCAGTTCTTTTTGTCCCTGGTCTAGAGTTCAACGTCCTATCTGTCCGGAAACTAGAAATGAACGGTTTCGATATCAATTTTGGGAGTGGAAAAGAAGTTATTAAAAAAGGAAACCTCATCGTAGCTGTAGAAAACAAAAAGAACAAACTGTACGAGCTTGATTTCATTCTGAACGAAAAAGCGAATATTTGTTCTTCATCAGAAACTATCGATTTGTGGAATAAACGTTTGGGCCATATGAGTTTCGACGGTATAAGAAAACTCAAAAAAATGTCAGTTTGTATAACTTTTGATGAGTCATTTTCCTCGTCAACTTTGTCAATGTTGTATTGAAGGAAAACAGACCAGTAAACCCCATAACCAAGAGAGAGTTCGAGCAACAAGACCATCACAATTGGTACACAGTCAGTGACTTATTTGGTCCCATCAGTCCAGTATCTTACAATCAGAAAAAATATGTTTTGACATTTATTGATGATTTCACTCACTTCACTGCCGCCTATACCCTGAATTCCAAATCAGTTTTTCATTATTTCAAAATTTATGAATCAATGTCAACAGCACATTTCAATCTGAAGGTGAGTCGATTTCGATGTGACAACGGCCGTGATTATATATCAAACGAAATAAAGGAATATTTTGAAAATAAAGGAATTCCATATGAATTCACAATTAGATAAACACCACAACAAAATGGAGTGACGGAACGTATGAACACCATAATCGAGAAAGCAAGATGTGTTACTAAACTCAGTAAAATATTTTGGAATGAAGCTGTTCTTACTGCTGTTTATCTTATGAATCAAAGTCCTACGAAAGCTCTTGAAAATAAAGAAATTGCGAATTTTCGGATGCGTAGCTTATTTGCATGTCCCTAAAGAACTGAATCCCAACAAATTCGAAACAAGATCAATAAAATGATTACTAATTAGATATTGCTCAAATTGTTATAATCTATGGTGTCCGGAAGAGAGAAAATTATATTACGGCAGAGATGTAATATTTGACGAATCCAAATTCAGTTACAAGTCTGGTAATTTTAATAACACACATTATCCTGAAAACCCTAATTGCAGTCAAAATTTATCCAAAAATTTCAATGCAGCCGGAGTAGAAACTGATAAGGAAGAAATCTATTCAGATTCTACAACTGAAAATGAAAGAGAAGATGAAGTAAATGAAAACTGTTTAAGAAAAAGTTATCGAAAATCTGTCAAACCAAAATATTTGAAAGATTATTGTGTGATGGCAATGAATGCAGAATCCTTTATAGACGATGTTCCGGAAACTTTCGAAGAAATTGCAGAAAGAGATGATAAAGAAATGTGGCACAAAGCCGTAGAAGAAGAAATGAAATCTCTTCAAGATAATTCTTCTTCGGTTCTTGTTGAGTTACCACCAGGAAGAAAATCAATTGATAATAAATGGATATTCAAAGTGAAAAGAGACGAAGATGGTGACATAGAAAGATATAAAGCACGTCTACTAGTGAAAGGTTGCTCCCAAAAGAAAGAATTTTATTACAATGAGACATACTCACCTGTAGCACGTCTAACGACTCTGAGGACTCTCCTCGCCATTATAAATAGAGAAAAACATTTTGCTTGTCAATTAGACGTCAAAAATGTTTGACTACATGGTTCACTTACAGAAGAAATATACATGAAACAGCCTCATGGTTTTGAAAAGAATAAAAATTTTGTTTGCAAACTTCAAAAGTCATTATACGGACTGAAACAAGCTCCAAGGGCGTGGAATACAAGGTTTGATGAATATATTTCTACTATTGGTTTGAGGAGATCGGAAAGTGATAAATGTTTATACATCAGCATCAACAAAAATTTGAAAACATTTCTGTTACTATTTGTGGATGATATTATTTTGGCAGAAAACGTCAAAACCAAAATTAATAGAATCATCTCAAAACTAAAATCAAAGTTCAGTATGAAGGATTTAGGAAAGCTGAAACATTTTGTGTATATAAAAATTGATCGAACCGAGAGTGAAATGTTCCTGAGTCAACCAATATACTTGAGAAATCTATTGAAACGATTCCAAATGGAAGAATATAAACCTTCGAAGACGCCAATAGCTGTGAACTGTTTTGAAAATATCAAAACTCAAGATGATTCTGAATGTATAGTAGAGAAGAAGCCGTACAGAGAACTAATCGGCTGTTTGATGTTTCTTATGCTGAACACCAGATCCGATATTAGTTTTTCCGTCAACTTCTTTAGTCGATTTCAAAATAATGATACGGAAATGCATTGGTCAGGTTTGAAACGAATTCTTAGATATCATCAAGGAACTCTCGATTACGGATTCTCAAGTTCCTCTGTCTGTTTTTGCCGATTCTGATTGGGCAGCAGTTGAAGATAGAAAATCAACGAGTGGATATTTGTTTCAAGCATATGGATCTACAATTTGCTGGGTAACTAGAAAACAGAACACAGTTGCTCTATAATCAACTGAAGCCGAATATGTGTCATTGGCAAATGCAGGTACTGAACTCATATTGCTGAAAAATTTATTTTACGACTTGCAAGTTGAATTAAAGAATCCTGTTAAAATTTTTGAAGACAATCAATCCTGTATTCATTGATGTCATGATGTCAAGTATATCGAATCCAGAGAATAAAGGTGGATATTCTCACGAAGGGGCTACCCATGGAAGCATTTATGAGATTGAGGAAATCTTTAGGAATTTGTGATACTGATGAATTGAGGCGGAGTGTTATTGTTAGCAATTCATCATGTCATCTCTGGGAAAAAGTTGAATAGTTGTTGTTATGTATAATAGTCGGTTTTTTTATGAATAAGAAGTTAAAACTTGTAACGTTTTTGTCAAATGAAGTTATTCATTCAAAGATTCGCCGCAAAAATTCATCAATCAGTTTGTAACTGTGCCGGCACATCAATTTTGTAAATATCCACGTGAGATTCTGCAAGTACCCAGGATTCTATCCGTGGTTTTTTAGTCTAGATTTTTCAAGATTTAGCCTAGTTAATAGCATAGATTCTAATTAGATGGATATCATATTCCTACTATGATTTGATTCCAATCAGCAAAATTCATAATGAAATCGCTTGCTGTCACTATCGATGAATTGGTTGTCAGTTTCTTCAGCATTTCTAATTTGTTTGAAAAAATATTGAGGAAATATCAGCTGGTGTAGACATATGCAAATTACAGATACATATTGAAGAAAATAAAATCCCGGCTGGTAGGTCGTACTCGAATGGAACCTGAAGTACCGAACGTTTCGTCTGCTACTGCAGCAAATATCATGACTGCGAGGGCGAGGCTTCGAGATATAACCTTCGTCCTCGCAGTCAACGTACATGCCACTGGTGATGTCAACCGCAATAAGACGAAACGATTGATACTTCAAGTTACATTCGACCACGGCCTACTAGCCCGGATTTTGTTTTTTAAATCATGAATCGAGCCGTGAGAGCCTATGTTCTTATACATATACTTAACTAATACTTTTTATTAAAGAGAATCTAGTATTTAAATTGTTTCTACTCCAAAATATCATCAAAATTCTCCCAAACACTTCCCAACCAGCACTGGTTCAACCCGCTATAAGTCTCATCAGATATGCTAGACTGAACCATGAATGCATTAAATGACAAGTCTGAGCAAAAAAGGCGATGACATCCTTCCTTTCCAAGATACCATCTATGGAATCGATAGAAACATCAACGAATATCAAACCTATACGAGGCTTTCCAAGGAGGTCTGTTGCAAATCATTCGATTCGCCTCGTTTATCTTCGATATTCGTGGATTGAGTGTTCTGGCGTTCGCATAGATATAATCTTCGTAAGGGGAGATATCGCCTCTACTTAGGCTAGTTCTTTTAAGGACATTTGAGCCCAACAATGCATTAGTGAATCAGCCTAACACCATTACTAAGACTTATGGCATATCAAAGCAGCTTTGTCTGGTGTTGGATCAACATTGATGTTTTTGGGCTCTGGTTTCGACCTGCTACAAAATAATGACGTTTTTAGAAAACTCAGTTTTGATTTTCTCAGAAAATTAGGATCATATAATACGAAAAATTTCGAACAATTCTTGAAACGAATATGCAAATAATTTGTGTGTACTATTACAATTGTAGTATTTCGTTTAGATTTCTCTAAAATGGATGAATTGATATTCTTTCAAGGTATTACAGTAAGAATGAATAAACCATCTTATAGTCACTACATAAGATAATAGAAAAATAATACCCCTCCTTCAGGCAAAAAACAAATTATATTGAAATTGTATTGTTTTTCAAATACGCACTTCTGCAATTTGTCAAGATAGAGCTATTGAATATAAGTTGAAAGAACATCTCAATAACTATTCATTACTTCCCGTAATTAAGTCTGATTTCAATAAAAGTTAGTTGCACTACTGCTCTTTTGCAAATGAATAATGGATGACATCATTAGGGCAAGAGATCAAGGTTTGTGTAGTTTTGGTGCTCCTACTTTTTAGTCGTGCTTTCGACACAATAAATCATTAACTGTTATTGGCTATTCTATATTATATGAGTTTATCTGAACATGCAATACAGGTATTTGAGAATACCCGATTGGACCGGAAACAAAATGTATCGACGATATTTACTCTACAACTATGAAGATCATATCATATGTACAACACGGATCAATTCTTGGCCCTCTTTTTCTCACCTTGTATACCTCTACCATTATGAAATCATCTAAACATTGCTCAGTTTACTGTTACGCAGATTTTGTATCACTGCATATATTTAAAAACAATTCTGCTAGGTAAATCTTAATTGAAAATGTAAATATATAAAACATTGTTATGTGTATAACTCATATTCAAAGTGGGGCTTTATATAGTAATTCACCATTATTTGACAAATTTTTATCATTCTTTTCGATATCCATCTGTATTATTGTGACAATTATGAACAACTCTTGAATCTAAGATTAATAAGCTTCAACAAAAATTATTTTGTCCGCGGATTTCATTCACCTGTGAAATACGTATTCGACAGAAAAGTTATCCAACTTAACGAACTGCCATTTGAAGGACAAATTTAATGAAATTGATTTCTTTTCTTTTGATTCTATTTTGGGGGAAGGTCACTGGTTGATACACACATTTGAAAAAATGCATCCTTTTATTCTAGTGGAAAATGCAAGATGCCGATTAAAAGTTCTATTTGTGAAAATTCCGAATGTTCAACAGTATATGAAAATGAGGTGGTTGATCCAGAATTCAAATTTGATATTAAAATCACTTTATCTGATCATACTGGAACACTGACCAATTGCCGATTTAGAGGAGAAGTTGTCGAACAGGCATTGAGTTGTACGGTAAGTGTTTAATCTCTTATTTTCATCATCTCATTATGTTTTCGAATAACAATAACTTTCATGAATTCACACTACTTGAAAGGGTGTTAATTTGATATTCAGTTTTTGAACAGATAGTGGATATAGAGGGCAACAAAACAATTCGAAACTCTGTCATCTCACAATCCAGAATTCACACAAATTCCTAGATAAAATAAAAGATGTACGAGATGGAGAGATTGATGCATCTTTGTTGTTTCCAAGTATAGCTATATTTAGGGGACCTTCTTGAAATCAGTGACTTAAGTGATGTTCGACATATAGCACGATAGTATGGTAATGGTAATTCTATTAGTTAAGTTTCTTCCTACAAACTTGGATTCGATATGCAGAAGCCATTTTTCTATATTTGCACAAAGGAAAGTAATATGACTTTGTATCGACTTCAGTTCCAACAACACATCGCTAATGTTAGGTTGGCCTTTGAAATTGATATCAACAAGGAGTTAATATTCTTAGATGTCTTTTTATACTTCAACCCCCCTACCTTCAACCCCCTTCGAATGACAGGTACAGCCCCCATTTTTTTAAATAGGAAGTATATGCTTGTGATATATCGTTTGAAAGGTCTCGTCATTCTCTATTCAAAAATGTTATCGCTTTCAAGTTTATTGCAACAATTAAGATAAAATAAATTAAAATCATGTGGTTACCGAAATTCGTTTAAATACACTCAAAACT
>WOGR01008950.1:0-11578 GCA_015342045.1 Leptinotarsa lineolata | reverse complement strand
AAATAAATTAGTATAATTAAAAATTGAGCGATTCCAACCTAGTCATCACCAGAAGACGATTGTGGATACTTACAATCGAAACGTCGTGAAGTAACGTGGTTTGAAATCGCCTAATTTTTAATCATACTAATTTATTTTTATTTTATTTGTTCAATTTTTTTCCAATCGTATTTTATTTCACTGTGAATTCTTGTCAGGTTTTTTGCTTAATGTATTTACCATTTTTAGCTATTCTTTTGATTTTCAATTGTATTGTTTATTTCAGGGATTTCAAATCATTTTTTATAATAATAGACAATTGAAGTCCGAACTGATGAAATTCACCAAAAAACATTATCATTCACCTTCAAACAAACATTGACGCAAATGTTGTAAATTCCATATGCAATTTGTTCGTAAGTTCATAATTTGACTCTGTAATAAAATGGATTGCGGAAGCAACACCAATAGGAGGTCATCCAGGAGTAGGAGCATGATTTCATGCTACAGGAGTAAAAGGATGATTTCTAAAATGAAATAATGCAATACGCTCACTTAAGGATAACGTATCATTATTATTCATTGTTGTATTTCGAAAGAAATACTCACTGTGGCGTATTCTTATGCAAATTTAGGCCAATTTCTTGAATTGATACCCTTACAGATGCTTTCGACATCCTGAACCTATTGATAAATTCCTAGTCTATCCAAATGTCCATGGTGTAGATTCGTGCTAGGAAATATCGTGGTCTTCTTGGGTTTTTCACAATATTTATTACATCTATCTCATCTTTCTCGTCAAATAATGTATCTTCAAAATATTTCAAATACGTCCATTATGACAACATGGAAATATATGGACCAATCGAATATTTATAGGTTATACATGTAGTAAACACGAATAGTTGAAACATCAGTATTCAATTCACACATGTGTTCAACCGAAGCTTGTAGTTTAACTGCCCCTCCATCCATCAGTTGACAGTTAAACTCCGAATGGCAGTCACAGACACCTATACAACGAACTTCATTTATTAAACCAAAGTTTAACTAACACTTGTGGTTTAAACTGAACCTATACAAGTGGGCCTAAGTATATTGCAATAAGTTTTGAGTGTATTTCATCGAATTTCGGTAACCACATGATTTTAATTTATTTTATCTTAAATGTGGCAATAAACTTGAGAGCGAGAACCTTTTTGAATAGAGAATGAAGAGACCTTTCAGAAGATATATCACAAGCCTATACTTCCCATTTAAAAAATTTGGGGTCATATCTGTCAATCAACGGGGGTTGAAGGTAGGGGTTGCATTTTTTCGTTGAAGTATGTCAAATTTTAATTTCAATTTGACGTGCTTCGGGATTTTTGTAAAATATGTACAGTAACCGAAATGATGAATTTATTCCATTTAGCTTTTACACACTGTATATAAAATATGTATGAATGTAAAATATGAATGCATATGTGAAATGCAAAAATAATAAAGTTAACGTTACCCAAACGGATTAATTGAAAAAATATTTAGAAGACAAATAAATGAAGTTGAAATAATCATATTGAATAGTTTTAAACATGATAGAACTAACAAGAAATATTTATTTTCACTTTGGTCATGATCATCTAATAAATACATTCATCAAATATTGGATAATGTGAATATATTATTATAGTGATATATATTGCACCATATTGTCAAGTATATCAATAAATATATTGCTGAAATGATTTTGCAACCCGCAAACAAGCACGCACGCACATACAGACACACAAACAATTATAAAATTTTAAAGTTTTTTGATAAATTTGGCATTGGTGTTTTCTCATTGGTTTACATACTTTAAAAGCAGATGTGTCTCATCACATTTGTAGCAAGACTGTTCTAACTGTTCCATGGTTTCTGCATGGACTAACATATTTCAAACTTAATTCCATGACAGATGTCATTGTCATGTTTCTTGGTACCTAGCACGTGGTCTCATACTGGTAAATTATATTTTAAACACATCCGAATGTTTCATTGAGAGTTTTCATATAATTGTTTTGCCTCAGTGTTGAATCGAATTTTTTCAATTTAGTGACTTCCTTATTGTACTCAACAACAGTGAGTTTTCAACTTCGTCTTGTGAATTTCAAAAATCAATTTCATTACTATCATTATAACCTTTTGTAGCTTTCCTCTGAAGAGGATAATAAATTTCATTGAAATATTGGAATAACTTTTGCTATAAGAGTACACTTCCGTTCTGCTGTTCACCCAAAGATACTTTCCAGCGTGTCTGTGTGTATAAACTTACTCGGTGTTTGCGGTAACCTCACTTAATTGCTTCTAGGAAAATGTAAGGATCAATTGATGACTAAAATCAATAGAAATATTAACCAATGGCACCATCTTGCGATAACGTCAGAACTACCCCACCACTCTACAATTTCTGAAACAACAGCGCATCCCAACTTTCACTAGTCTACAGGCATCTTAACTTTCCCCATATTGAAGTCAATAAAAGAACTCACCTTGCAAATCAGTATTGTTAAAATAGAAAAGTGATTAACACTAAACATCGTCACAAATAAAATCTACCACATAAACACGAAATTAAAACTAATTTCTTCACAATTATATATGAAGGCAAAGCACTATTATACTACTTCAAAGATTCTTTATTCTCAGAACTCCCGAGAGGTAAGTTCCGACCACAGATCACAAATCCGACGGAATTTTGTATAATATGGTTACCAACATTAAAATTGTACAATAAAAGGAACTTATTTTCAAATCGAGGAGTCAGGGGGTTATGATCGACCATTTCATAGAAATGCAATTCGGGGGAAAACGATTTCGGAACGATTCGTTTGAATCTTCGCTCAAAATATTCGTTTGACAACGATTGCTCTGAGTCATACAGTGGATAATTCAAACATTCAGTTGAACATTTCGAACCAAAGTTACAGACATTATTTACTCTTCTATGCCAAAGTTTGAGGCTTTAGTCGTTTAGTATACAGATCAAAGTGCATTGAAAAGTAGAGTGTAAAGTTCAGTGACTTTGTATATAGTTGAAATTTTGTGAGGAGAAATTGAATTTAAAGATATGAACGTTGAAGATTCAATTTCAACCAATATGGGGTTATTCAGGACGCCGAGATTTCAGTGAAAAATGGACTGTTGAATAAACTATTGCAGTTCTGGGGTTTGCGAAGAGTGCTTGTTTTGGACTTACTTTACGCCAGAGGTTCTAGTTTCACCTTTCACGAAATAATGTTGTTTGTTTGTTATTTCATTCGAACAAAAAATTGATGTGAAATTTAATACATAGATTATCATTTTTATCGCGTCCTGAAAGACTCCATGATTGGTATAAATAAACCAAGGTATGTACCTAAGATTAATGATATAGGTACTTCAAGATAAAAACTGTAATTGAATATTTTTTTTTTTAGATGTTGTGCTCTGGTCAAGTCCGCTTCTGAAAAAATATGAACGAGGTGTCATTCGATTCGGAATAGCGTGTAGATGATTCTTGAAAAAATCGAGCGTTGCTTGCAAAAATTGCAAAGTCAAACAATTGACTGAAAAAATGGAATTTGAATTTTTGCAAATATCTATAAAACTATTCGACAATTTTCTAATTTGTAAAAATTTTCAAAATAAGGAGAAAATTCTCCAAAAAAAATCCTATCCGGGACCTGTAGGGCCAATATTACTAATTTCCCAGAGGGAAATAAATCAGAACTTGGAATATTTCTGGCGAATGAAACTTTTCTTTATCATGATTCCACGAGCGAAACGTCAGCAGTCTGATAGGCCAAAAGCGGTAAATCTATGAAAAATTTTAGACATGACAACGTTGCCTATTATCGAGGCAATTCACAGCGCATCCAAAAACTTCCCTCTACAATTCAATCATGCGCACTGTGATTTATTACCAAAAAGTGAAGATAGTGACACTACTGGGTCACAGTAGAAAGCTAAAGCGCAGTATAGCTCAAAGCAGTAATGTCACTCTTGTCGTAACCTTTGATGTTTGTGTTTCACAGTTTCATTTTTTTAGGACTACTGCGCGTCCATAATTTCGTATCCCGAGTGGATTTGTCAGCGTTTGACATTTTATACACTGCTCAACAAGTGAATAAGATGCATAAACTGCTCCAGTAAAACAAATTTCATGGAGAATCGAATGGGTGTTTTGTAGAAATTATGGAACGCTTTGAATTTGTTATTCAAATAGTTCCACGTTTTTACTCGCTCCTTGTCTGTTTGGTTAAAATCGATTTGAAAATAAGTTATCGAGGAGCTAAAGGGACTTTCAATTTCAAACATAGCTCAGATTTGGGTAAAAATGCAATATTTTTTGCATACTGTATGAATAATATAAAACGTGTCGGAGAGTTTCTAACGAATGAAAAGAATTGGTTTGCTTGTCCAACCCAGCCGGTTGTCTTGAAATGCAACAACATTGAAACATACATGTACGCAGGTGGTTTTTCTCAACTGAATAAAGAATAATACTTATTGCTCTTTCACGAGTACCACTGCAAGTGTTCTCCTTGAAGAACATTGCACAAATAGATGCCAGATTTGCCTGCAGGTGGTCACTCTACCCGTATCGAAACAAAATGTTGCTAGTTGGTTTTAACTATGATGCCCTTGTAACTTGATTCCTGTTCTCTGAGGAGCATTGCACACAGGATTTTGAAGTGAAAGTTATTTAAACGCGCCTGACTTGGGAGTAAGCTGATGAATGCGTGACGCGTGACGAGAGCGTTGCTAATAGTGTGATCGGGCGAGGCGAACGGAAGTTGAGCGGTTGGTATAAGTTAGTGAAAATAAAAAAAGAAAGAGTTACGTTTCGTTTATTACTGTAAGGGCAAGAGAGAGAGAGGCGCGAGAACACATTTACGGTCGAATAAATTTTGAAGAATTAGGAGGAAACTAGCATACGTTGCCACTAATTTTAGCAGATTTCAATGTTTATTTCGCCTCTGAAAATGGACATCTGTAAAACAATTCAAGTATATTGGATGAAAATTAAACATACAAGGAACACTTTATGACAATCCAGAAAAAAAAATTCTAAAAAACTCTTTTTCTTCTCAAGAATAGCTGCTTAGATATCTATGAAAGCTAGATTGACAGTTTTTAATAGTATCATTAAATCGCATTTCGATTATTGTTCTACAGTACTATTTCTATTAGACAGTAACAGTAAAGGTTCTCTTCAAAAACTTCAGAATCGTGGGATAAGATTAATCTCAAAATGTAATAGATATACCCAAATAACCCATATACTAGAGACTTCATAGTGGCAATCAGTAACCAAAAGATTTACTTTCTCAGCAATATTTTTCATTTTTAAAATTGTCAAAGGTTTGATGCCAACTCATTTCAAATATTTCATCAAGTTCAATCATGAGTTCCACGAACTCTGTACTGAAACACCAACACCAGAAAAAGTATGAACTCACTATTCATACGAGGTTTAGTTGAATATAATTCCATCTCAAATGAAATTAAAGCATGTGATATACTTGTAGTTGAAAAAAACTCTCATAATATATGTGATTGTAGTTGTATTGTATTATATATTTTCAGCTTCGTTTATTTTTAACAATGTATTTTATTCTAAATTCATACATAGAGTCATTTATTGTATTGTTTTGATATAGTATTTATTTATTAATCACATACACAAATCTTTAGCACGACGTAAAGCCTCTCTTTGTCTCTTCATATATTCAACTAAGGCATTTGAAACTGTCGATCATTGGCAGCTCTTGCAAACACTAGAAAATAAAGGCATCAGAGGGAATTGCTTTAAGCTTTTCAAATGTTACCTCGAAAACAGAAAGCAAGCTGTAAGAGTGAACGATACCACTAGTGATCTAAAGCAAGGTTATTGCGGTGTTCCTCAAGACTCAGTATTGAGTCCTTTATTGTTCAATATTCATATCGATGATTTACTCAAATTACACAGTGAGGGTGAGATCATTGGATATGCTGATGACACGGCAATATTTTATGAGGCAGGAACCTGGACTTTGCTTTAAAAAAACGTTGAAAAAGACTACCGTCTTTCTACAGTCAATCTAGAAAAAAAACAACTTTTTGCCTTTCAGCTGCAATATATCGAATGTAAAATATCACTTCAGTAAAAATAAAGCACTAGTCCAAAATCACAAGTATAGCACTCGACATCGTGAAAAACTCACTTAAGCAGTCATCGTGAAAAAATCAATATCACTGGTGTAAAACTTTATATTGCAACACCGGAAGAATTGAAAAAATTTATATTAGAAACTGATAGAAACTTCGTAATGAATCTTCTAGATTAAAGTTTATAAAACTGGTCCTGCACAAATATTTACTCATCTTGATTTTCATCTATTCATCTTCAATACTTAATCGTGTTATTTCTCCTGCAATATAATATCATCATAGCACTGTTAACCTCAACTATTTTATTTAAAAAAAATTTATTTATTTTTATTATATTATTATTATATTATTTTAACTATTTTATCATATTCTGAATCATCACTAGAATTTATCTCAATACAATGTTACTTACTGTCTTTCATTGTTTAATTTTTTGTATTTTGTATTATTTTATTTATATACTCATTAATTGTTGGCGAAGCAAGTGCAGTAGCACTTATCTTTTGAGCACTTTATTCAACTTGTTTCTTTGAAAAAATGTACCCATGCTTTCGTGAATAAAGTTATTATTATTATTAATCCATTACTTTAATTACTTACTCGTCAAGTAAACACAATAAGCACCCCTTTGTGCCCAATATGTTGGGCATTAGGGGTGCTTATTATGTTTACTTGACGAATAAGTACTTCAGAAAAGTTCAATTTCAAATCAATTTCATGACTATTACTCACTTGCAGGTGTCGCACTGATGATGGCGTAAAAGCGCTTTGCAATTTACAAATAAATTTTATAACAATCTACTATGTGAAGTGAAAACAAAAACAGTCCAAAAATAGAGCCTTGAGGTACTCAATATTCAATTGGTGATGTTGCAGATTCAGATGAACCGACAATAACTGTTTGAGCAGCTGCTCCGATTTTCGTCATGACAGCTGCGTTATGTGAAAGCCCAAAAAAGGATTGCCATAACCACAATGATAGTCTTTGCTCACGGACTATCGATTGAAGTATTTTGCCGCTCAGTTCTTCCAGTAAACTGTATTCGATAATTAACTGGCGATTTGCTTGATTGGATGCAAAACCGAGGCTCATTTTTTGTTTTGGAATAATACGTGGTAGGTTGTGCATTATCCATTTTCAACATAATGAGGCATTCTCTCTTATATCTGCCGATTAACTGGACTCCATGCATAAACAATTTCGCATCATTATAATATTTCAGAGGGATCGTTGATCGTGATAATGCTATTTAGATTTCATCTGAGTTTGATCGGTATTGAAATCATAAGCGAACATCGGTACGTTTAGAATTAGCTTCCGTGATTCATAATCTTCGGGATATTTTTATTATAACATATAAACAGAACACCACAGCGGACCTACATACTCCATAATTGGACAAACGTAGGTTTTGTAGAGTTTTATGGAGTTTAAATACGATAGATGGAAGAACGTTTTGCGGATGAGGTAGATCAGTGTGTTGGCACGTTTGCATGTGGATATATGTTCGAACCAATTTAGGTCAGTATTAATAGTCACTCCCAAGTCTACATGTGAGAACACTATGCGTAACGATTGACCGTTTGTGTACGTGTGGAGTGGATTGGAGTACGACGTTAAGAGGTAAAAGGCAATACTCCCACCACTGACTAATCGAGTTGAGGTCTTCTTGAAGAGAGTAATGTTCAACTAAGGCATTTCCATACAGTTTAGTGTCATCGGCATAAAATGACTTGCAGGACTTTATATGAAGAGCAAGATAACTTGCATAAGCAACGAAGAGAAGCGGGCCAAGAACAGACCCCTGGGGACTTCCACTTGTGACATGTCTGTCCGAAGAAAAGGAGTGACCCACTTAGACTGTGAACGTTCTATCTGTCATGTAATTTTCAATCCATAGGTTTAGTTGGGCCCGAATACCGAGTGTGTCAAGTTTATGCGTTAGCCTCCTCACTGGGACCCTGTCGAAAGCCTTTGCAAAGTCAAGATAAACAATACCTCTCGGTATTTTTTCGTCGGAAGCTGTCGTCCAATTGTTCAGGCACTGTAGAAGATTGCTGGTAGTGGATTTACCTTTGACGAAACCATGTTGTTCCGATGGTATGATTGCATTTTTTGTTAAAACGTCTGACATATCTTCTACAAGTGATTCCATTACTTTGGAAGGTACGGAAGATACGTGGGATTCGAGATTCTGCAAAAGAGACTGATATGATTGTTAAAAACGGATAGCAGAGAGATTCGGCAAATTTCTTGAGAAAAAAGGGGCTAATTCCATCCAAACCAGGAGATGAATTCAATGGAGGAGTTGAAAAAAATATTTCTTTCCCAAAGACAGATAAAATTATTCAATACTGATAAATATCACATACATCTTTGTGAAAAATACTTTAAATTTACACAGTAACTTATCAGTGTGATCCAAAAAGTTTACCTTCTTTACACCTGAATAAATTTCCCTGTTACATTTTTTTCTATTTGTGGAAAGTGAAAATCACTTTCCAAAATCAGAAAGATCAAAAAAACTTTCCAAAATCAGAAAGATCGAAAAAACTTTCGATATGATATAATGGATTACGTTATTTTTTATCCAAATAGACTTCAGTAGGTATTATTATTCATAGCTAATCTGATCTCCGGCCTTTTCCCACCATATTGAGTATTTTTTGGAAGTTTATTATGTTGGGAAATAAAGACCTTCATTATTATTCTGTCAACAACGGATTCCAACAGAAATTCGCTACTTATAAAAATCAACGACGTGGTTGATGTCACATTGTCTATATTAGCAAGCATTATTTCAACTTAATTGCAACTCTAATAACGTGATACAAGTTCAAATTGGTGTAAAATGTAATAGAAAGTCTCGTGAAGCGAATCTGTGCGCTGGATCTATTTCAGCGGCATACAATTTGAATTTTTGTTATTCAGGAGGTAGTTTAGGGGAGATGGGTGCAACTAGTTTTTGTGAAGGATTGTCCATTCTTTCTTGGGTTGAAGCTTCTGTCATTTTACTTGGCGTAAGTGTAATTGTCATCTCCTTCGTTGGGAAAAGAGGTAAATGACAGTCAAATGAGTTGAACGTTTAGTAAACAAAAATAGGATGAACCTGGTAAGGTATCATAAATCTGCTTACACAAGCTGTGGCAAATTATAACAAAATTAGTTTTTTACATCTGTAATGAGCATTTATTACTATCAACTATTAGAAAACAGAGTACAGTAATGAAACGATTGATGACAAAATTTTCATGAATGTTATCAAATTAGTTTTGCTAATATTCAAAGATAAGAAATTAGCATCGCACCAGTCCTTGATAATGTAGATCAGGGGGCTCCAACCTTTTTTACTCAAGGGCCACATTGTCAATTTCCACAAATTATTTCCAAGATCTTTCGTACGACGCAATATGAGGTTATTTTTGTCCTGCCTCAAGCACAGTTAGGGTAAATTACAACAGTGCCTAGCTCTTCACCCTTACTCGTACAGTCCGTGACCACTTACTATCGCTCAAGGGTTGATGGCTACTTATTTACAGTTAGTTTTACACTATTTATAGTAAAACAATTTTCAATTGAAGGTAACTCATATATAAATTGAACTGAGAGCTAACGGCAACAATGTTGAAATGTTACCGTTACCGGGGTCATTTTTATTGTCTATGCATCGCCATTGTGAATAATTGAGAAGTAAGATGATTCCATAAATTTTGCCCCCCGTAACAAAAAGGCTTGTGTATATCGATACGATATACGAGCGAATAGGTGAACCAGTTCGTTAAATACTTTAAAACATCGGTAAACTGATCAACACTTTGCAGGTCTATTATATTTGCGTTCTTGAAATGCCATAAACTGTCATTCGGTTTCTTCAGTATCAAGCGTCCTTACCTGCATAGGCGTATGTTCTGTTTCTTGTGAAGGTAGAGTTAGCCGATATTTGTTTTTCAAAATACATGAACTTTAAAATAGTTTTTGAGGTAAGTAAACAACTGACAAATAGCTGAATAATTTGATTGAATTTTATTATTTTATAGTATTAAGATGGATGCCGTAGCAGGTCAAAGTAAGGTACAAAGAAAGCGGAAGTTTATGTCGTTAGAAGAAAAACAGATTGTCTGTAGGGTGTACGAAAATTTAAAAAATACACTGCGTACAGTGGAAGCTGTAGCCTAGTGTTCATTTTTAACGGGAATATCCGTGTCGATAATAGAATGCATTGTTCGTGAAAAAAAAGTGACTGAGATTGTGCAAAGAGAAGTTAAGGAAAATAATAAAAGGAGATTTAAAATTTGTATATGCCAAACGACCCCGTAAATCTGTGTTAATAGAAAGAGAAGATATAGTCTCAAGGCGATAAGGATATCTTCGCTCTATTAGAGAAATGCGTTCTGCTCACAAAAAGATTTATTATTCGGACGAAACGTAGGTGAATGCTGGTCACACAGTATCTAAGATCTGGCAAGATACTACTTTAACTAGTTATCGTCAAGCATTTGTGGACGGTTTATCGACAGGGTTACGCGAACCAACGGATAAAGGCAACGACTAATTGTCGCCCTTATAGGTAACGAGAGTGGCTTTTTAGACGATAGTGCATTACTTTTTTTATCCAAAAAAAACGGGAGATTATCACGAAGACATGGACGCTCAACGCTTTGAAGGATGGTTTGAATTCCTTCTTTCACGATTCGAGCCAAATTCGGTAATAGTAATGGATAACGCTTATCACAGCCGATTGGTAGAACAGCTGCCAACTATGACCACCAGAGAAGCAGACATGCAGGACAAAAAAGTATTTCATTTTCCGAGGATATGATTAAGGCTGAGCTCATGAGTGTCATTACACAGCATCGTGACAGATATCGCCAACATGTGGTGGATACAATAGCTCGCGCTGAAGGCATCAGGCATCACCATTTTGAGAATTCCTCCTTACCATTGCCAGTTAAACCTGATAGAATTAATCTGGGCTCAAATTAAGGGTTACGTAGCTCGTAAAAACGTGATATATAAAATTTCTGATGTCCAACGTTTATTAGAACTCGCAATGGAACGGATACGGAAAGAAGATTGGTCTAATGCTGTAGCTCATGTGATCAAGGAAGAAGAGAAAATGTGGAGATTGGACGGGATGGTAGACACTGTTTTCGATCAAATAATAATAGATTTAAGTGTGACTGGGGATTCCTCTCCGGACGAGTCAATGGATTCTGAAACTTCATGATCATTGTAGGTCTCTTTCTATATAAAAGGAACACAATAATTATTTTTTAGTTTTTTTGAAGTACTGTATTAGGCATAATAAGAAAATGCAATCAGTTTTACCATTGACACCAGGTAGCGCCACCTACTATAACAATTTTTACGTAATTACCTATGTGTTTATATAAATAAAAATATTATTTTGGTACGCCTCTGCAGAGTTGGTAAGAGGATTAT